>LAPY01002918.1:41784-52001 GCA_000970635.1 Eragrostis tef
ACCACCCCCCCCCCCCCCCCCCCCAACACACACAAGAAAAAAAAAGAGGCCTATATTTTCATTTGCATATATATGAAACGATGTTCGTAATTGATATCAATTCAGGAAAGCTAAATCAGACTTCAAGGGTCATAAACAGAAACTAGCTTGTTTCCACAATTCATTTGCCTCTTATTACTACATTACAAATGTAGCATAAAGTGCACACATTTGAAAAGATAAGAAAAATGGGGCCTAATTTCATTCAAGAAGCATAAAAGAGCAGGCTGGTCACATAGGCGACGGGCAAGTCTAGAGGAAATCAGCTCCTCTTCACCTGCAGGGATAGAGCGTATCTGTTATGCACTTGGATTTAATAACACTAGCAGAAATTGCAGAATGTAACATGTGAACGTTATGGAACCTAATATCCCAAAAGACAAAAGAGTCCACAAATATAAGCATAGTTAGTGCTACAATATGGCTTTTAGTAGTAAATCAGTGATAAACATTGGAGATCCTTGCAGGTTCTACACATAGATTAAGACCAAACTCCTTGAGACCAAAAGTTTTGATAACGTCAAACAAAGGTTCAGTACTGCCACGGCTAAACTTATTTTGCAGGAACTCCTTGAGACGAATACTTTTGATAATGTAAAACAAGGTCCTGTGGCTAGACATATGTACAATTACGACTTTGATCCTCCACATGTCTCAAGGACATTAACAATCATCTAATGCCAATGCTAATATATGTTAGCCTTCTAATATTTAACCCCAAGCTGCAAGCTGAAACCACAAAAGCATGGTACATTACTAGGAGCCCAATGTCAGAGTCAACCTTTTCGCTACCAGTCAAGCGAAAACACACGAAAACAAAAAATTAGTTGGACAAACAGTAACCGTACCTATTAAACTATGCCCTTGGAAACGATAATGGAACATCAGCACGCATTGTTAAGGGATAAGCTCTTCTGTTGTGGCCATCAAAAGTGAGACTCAAGAATTTTTGCTGTGCGCAGGGCAAATAGAACTAACACAGAGACCGTCTTTAAAGAGACTGCTATTGCAAAGAAGAACATATATTTCCCAACAGATGTTACAAAAATCACTTATTAGAATTAGAATGGGAGAGAAAAATTCTCAATTAATGCCACAAAAGAATTTGCTTCCCTCTTATTGAACTGCTAACAGGTTTCCTCATATATCTCTTCAGTTCAATCAGATCAGCTGAAGCTATTGCCTCAACGATGACCGCAACTCGAAGTAGCAAATCGCAGGCAGGGGGTAAACTATAATAACGAGAGGAAATGTGAAATCAACCCACCAAACCAGCCCAAAGAAAAAAAAATCATCATTTCCCCCAAAATTACACCAACTAGCGGTGGATCGCGTCAACCAGTCTGTAATGGAATACTGAATAGGCTCAAGCGACAACCCAAAGTGCCGCTGAGAGAGGTGGGAACAGAGGGAGAGGCAGGGTGGGAGAAGATAGCGACCTCATCAGTGCTTCTTGTGCTCCTGGACGAACTTAGAGTTCTTGAGGTCCTCCTCGGTGAAATTGGCCGTCATCTTGACGATGAGGTAGCCGGTGATGGCGAATCCGGTGAGGAAGGGCCAGTTGCGGCTCCACTCCCGGCGGAAGAAGACCGGCCACGGATCGAACGTCTTCATCTTCTCCTCCTGCTCGCGATTCGCTGCCTCCGGGTTCGTTCCTGGTGGGTGCAGGGAATCAATCGTGAATCTCTTTCCACTCGTTTCAGCGGCGTGCTAGTGAATCGACTGGGTCTGGGTCGCACCGGGTGGATAGTGGGTAGATACATGGGCCAGGCCAGATGCGATACAGGCCTTAATTTTGATCTTGTAAAACTACGGCCCAAGAAGCGGATGTCGCCTCGGGCTTGTTTGTCATACGGAACGGAGCGAATTGCTATTCTTTTCAGTTGTGTTCCATGCCTAAGAGCACCCGTAGTGTGAGAGCAAATCGAACCGTGGTCCGACGTGGCAGTTCGCAAGTCGAACGGAGCACGCTGTGGACATCGAACCGAATGAAGGAGAGAGAAACATCGACGCATGTTTTCGGTTCGAACCGTGAGCGAATAAACAAATGGAACGAGGGGTGTTTATTTTATTGGGTCTAAAATTTAAAGGAGTCTAAACAAAAAAATCTTATTATTTAAAAGTATTAAATAGAGTTTAATTACAAAACTAACTGCAGAACCTCTAGTCTAATTCACGAAACGAATCTAATGAAGATAAGTAAGCCATGGTTAGACGATGGTTACTGTAGCATGACTGTAGTAAAACATAAATTAATTAGACTTATTAGATTCGTCTCGTAAAGATGTACACATCTGTAAAAACGTTTTGTCATTAGACTTTATTTATTATTAGATTCTCTATGTTTAGAGCCTTTTATAATTTAGTGCTAAAAGAAACGAGGCTGCATGCATGGCGCATCTGCCTTTCGAGGAGCCAAATATACTTTTTTTACATCTAAAAAAAATACTTTGTTTAGTCTTTTGCTTGGGTCCTACTAATCGAACTTACACTATGGGAATCGAACCGTGGTGAAAATCGATTTTGGTCTGACACACGGTGCAGCTTCGTTCGACCCAACACTACTGATGCTCTAAGAAAGGAGCCTCGATTTTTTTCGGATGGAAGGGAGCTTTATTAGAATCAACTAGGTTCATTACAAACGACGATCGGCCACAATTAGGTCTTTAATACAGTCTGGAACATGAGAAAACGACACACACGACTCACCACGATGACATGCATGTTGTGCTAGCATGAGCAACTGCATTTTGCTCCCTTCTAATCTTACAGACTTCAACCTCCAACAGGTATCGGCATTCTTCACGGATATCATTGACAAGCCCAGCGATCAAATAGCGATCACAGCCATCAGTCTTCAGCTTCATCACCACCTGTGCAGCATCCGAGTCCAGCACCATGCTGACATCCGGCCACCGCGCAGCAAGGCGAACACCATCAAGACACGCCGCCACTTCTGCCTCCTCCGCGTCCCTGCATGGAACAATTTTCTCCATGCCATCAGTAACGGTTGGCCAGTAGCATCTCTGATGACGACGCCCAGTCCAGCAGCTCCTGTTTGGACATTGTAAGCCCCATCGACATTTATCTTGAGTTTGTCATGAACTGGAGGCACTCATCTCCTATCTTCCTTAGTCTTCTTAACTGAACTCGACTCTGCGAACACAACAGCCGGTCCTTTTCCTTTTCCTTCACGAACATAGTATTGTTGACGGGCTGACATGCACAGCAGACACTGAAGATACCTTGCAAGTCCATAGTCCGTTCCCTCGTGCTTCCCAATCCGAAATGCATGGAGTACACATGAGAGGCGTGCTCAAGTTGTTGTGCTAACGGCAATAGTTTAACAATGGATGGAGTATAGACATCGATAATATTGATGAAGCATTTTACCTTCAAACTTCACGTGTTTTCTCACCTTCCAATACCTATCTCACGTGTCCCTGCTATGCTGCAAATAAGGCCACTTATAAAGCACACGATGGAGGAGAAAGACGAAGCACATATGAACGGTAACTTTAGCAGAGAGTAGGTATCGCCTTGCGATTAGTACCGAAGAGTTGGTGCCATGGTTAACGGCGCATCATACGCAACTACAAAATTGAACTTAACACCAACTTTGGAAAGTCAATGTCAAGTTCTTTATCACCTAACTTTCATGTAGTTATGTCACATGCTCCTCCGTTTCAAATTAATTATCACTCGAATAAATTAATTGTCCCTCTGTCTTAAATATACTATTTATGTTCTTATATTTACCATGAGAAACGTTTATAATATATATGTAATTGAGTAATTCTCATGTTTTTGTTAAATTATATGAATGCCAGAGATAAAAAAGAGAATCACGAGTAATCCAAAACAAATGGGGTTTATAAGTAATTATGTGATCGGTAGAGGAGGGCAAGCCTGCACGTATATAACCGTCAGCATGTTTTCACCTTTGCACCAGATTACCCATTTGCACCAAAAACTTACCCTTGCAACTCTCTCGGTTGTAGTAGATGGGAGAAATGAGGTTGTCAGGAGTCACATGACGGAAGTTGGTAGATTTGCCTAGTAGTTATCAAGTGAACAAAGGTGCAAGTATTCTTTCAAATCCTGGACCATCTCTTCCTGATTCCTTCCAACCCTATGCACTTAAGCTTACACAAGTGTGGTTAGTTCTGTTGCGAACAATGTGTTACATATGCTCCTGTTTTGTTTTGTTTTCACTCGGTTCATATATATAACTGAATGGAAGGCCGAGCTAGAAAGGATTATAGCACGAATGGCAGGTGGTGTATTGATGCAACAGCAATGTGGGCACATCACTGTATGTTAATTGGAGCAGATGCAATGAGTCAGATTGTACATTTGGTCCATTGTCATTGCAACAATTTGCTTATGGACCCTGAAAGGTGGGAGCTCTAGGTAAAGTCATTCTTGAGGGAGCTATAGATGTGTGTGTATCATCTCAATGGATTCACTGCAGGTTCTTGGTCCACGTTGCGAAGCATTAAGAGCCATCGTGGTTGGTCGGATACCTTGATGCTCCTGAATGGTCCGCTGTGCCAGAATTTTGTTTTGCCTCCATGATCACTCTAAACATACATGGTCAGAGGTGGCAGCGGCAAGTTTGTTACCCGTGAGGCAAACTTTGATACGTGGCCGATCCTCCAGAATAATACTGCTGCATATTTGGACCAGTGGATGCAGGGGCGTCATCTTTTGCTGACAATTCCACAATGGCATCTCTTACCCTCTTAGGAGTATTGATCACAAATGTGATGTACCTACTCTCTGAACAAGCAATCACTCATATATATGTGTTTTTTCTTACCCTCTATCCTGCTTTATAAGAAGGAAGAAGTATTGTGAAGGTGAAAACACTGGGGAGCCATTGTCTCTTCAGCTTTGAGGTGTTCTGTCGATCAATGCTGATGTTGATAGTCGCTGCCCGAGCCTACCGCATGTGGACATCATGCGTTTTGTATTATCCGGAAGCATCAGGGAATGGGATATTGATCTGCGAGTCTTATGTGCATGTCATCTCTGTGACAGTTGTTCTAGAAGGTCCAGTACATCATCTCCAGTGACGCTACAGTAATAACGGCCGAACTTTGTTCAGATCCGGCGGCTTCCATAGACACCAAGCTTCGGTGAGGTGTTGGGAGCTGCACTGGTCTATGGGTGTAGCCATTCATGTGGTGCTAAGTTCTGAGCGAAAGCCTTGTCCGGCCCCTTGCCGGTGCCTGCGGCGGCGGCGCCTATGGGCATCGTCCTTCTCCTTGGAGACGTCGTTCTGGAGCTTTCTTCACCCTCCTATTGGCTCAGTTGCTGCTGTCGTCGATGATGGCCTGCTGTGATCCGTGTCCCACGTGATGGTCGCGTCGTACACTCTACTCCTTGCCTTTGATGGCTAACATCAAGACCGTGGTGGTCGTGCTTCGCGCTAGCATCGCTGATGCCTGATGGGTAGAGGGATTGTACATGGACATTTGGTTACTTTGACAGGAGATCAATAGCTAGTGGCGGCATTGCGATCTGTGCTCTTAGAAGCCGGTTCCAGCTCCCCCATGGAGGCTCGCTCAATGACTGATTGCTGAAGATATTAGATATGTTCCTGCTGCTCGAGCAAGTCACATAGGACTCAAGCAGTTGGGTGTTCAGTACTGTGGTACTGCCGGACAAATGGTCTTTTTCATCCGGCGGCGCTGTGTTCTGCGATGCGTTCCTCTTGGCTGCCTTTTGTGCTTGTGGTGTCCTTGGTTTCTAGGCCTGGTCCTTCATCTTATATACTCCCCTTCTGTAGGATCATTGCATTGGATGTGTGTTTCTCTCCAGTGGACGGTCCTCACCCATGGTGGAGATGTTGTCAGACTCTTGTTGAGGCACTTAAGGAACTCATGGAAGCGCCTGACCATGGAACTTTAATGAAAACTCATGGAAATGCCAGAAACGTGCAAAAATTCTTTCAAATCCTGAACCATTTCTTCCCGATGCCTTCCAACCCCCTATGCACTAACTACTGTTCACGCATGTAAGTGTAGCTAGTTCCATATGCTTCTATTTTGTTTTGACTCACTTCGTATATATGAACTCAAGGGAAGGTGAGATAGAAATAACTCGAATATTAGGTGGTGCATTGATGACTGGATATATTTAGTCACCCACCCGGCTTTATTTAGTTGGAGCAGAGGCAAAGACTCTTTACCATAATTTTTTTCCATTTCAGTCAGGAGTTCCTTCAACAATCTTTCATTAGCATTTAGCCTCACTCCAATTTCTGTTGTCCAGTCCTTGCATTCAATTGTTTATTGAAAATCCCATTCTTTTCAGCAAGAAATAAGAAACAGTGGCATTTGGTATTAGTTATCATTCAACAATCACGTAAATCATGAACGATATATTGCCACATCAAAAGAGGAACAAAAAACATCCAACAATGGTGTCAGTATCTAAAGGGAGAAAGACGCAGCCTCAGTCGACAATAATTTTCCTCAAGTCAATGCCCTGTGGATCCAAGGTATATCCATAAGGTTTCTTAGACCAACTCTCAAATCAGGCACACCCTCTTCCAAGACAGCACAAATCGGATATATTGGAACACCCTGCACTCTCCTCTTCAGTTCCTCATATATTTCATCAGCCCCCTCCTCATCTATCTTGTTTGCGACAATTAGTGATGGTCGCTTAGTCAAGCCTTCTTGGTAGTGCTCCAGCTCCACGACCAAATCCTGCAGTTGCTCCCATGGTGGTACACCCTTCCTGCCGTTGAGGGTGGCTGCAAGGTCAAGCACATAGGCGAGAACTTTGGTGCGCTCTATGTGCCTCAAGAAAGCATGGCCTAGGCCACGGTTTTCGTGGGCTCCTTTGATCAGACCAGGTATGTCGGCCACTTTCACTGAGAAGTAGTCATCATACGTTAAGCTACCAATATTGGGCCTCAGTGTAGTAAATGCATAGTCGGCTATCTCTGGGCGGGCCCTTGAGAGAGCACTCAGCAATGTGCTCTTGCCGGCATTAGGCAAACCAACGAGACCAACATCAGCAATGCTCTTCAGTTCCAAGATGAGCAATGTCTCGGTTCCTGCGTGTCCGGCTCTCAACCGGGACATCTCCTCTTGTCTATTTTCTTTGGGCAGATGCATTTCCTTGAAGATAAAAGCATTCCCGAGGCCACCTTCCCCTCCTCGTGCTACAATCAACCGCTGCCCAGGTTTTGTCATTTCGGCAACAGAATATTGCACCCTATCCTGTTCCTCTTTATCTTCCTCTACCTCTTCCTCCTCATCATCCATATCAAACCCGTCTTCATCCTCCCAGAATTCTTCGTCTTCATCCTCAGACTGATCAGTTTCGTCTGTCTCACCCTGATGCTGATAGCTATTTGCATCATGATCAGTGATGGAGAGCCTAGGCTTGGAGCATGTATTTGAGTATGTATGTTTCGCCGACCAACTGCCACATCCATTTCCATCAGTAAAATCATTGGGAGCAATACGCTGATGGGGTAAGCACCCGTCCAAATCTTTCATCATTGTGTTGCTAATCTGATTTGAACTAGCTGTAGAGTGTTCGGGAACATCAGGAATATCCCAAGGATCAAGAGCTCTGATTGGTTTATTCGATTTTCCAGCAGAGCGTCCAGCAGCATCACGTGTGTCCCAAGGGTCAAGAGCTCTGGTAGGTTTATTTTCTGCGACAGAAGGTTGCTCCCCTTGAAATAAATGAATCACCGTGCCTACTGGCACTTGGGCAATCTGTCAGACATAAATATAAGGTACTTGATGTCAGTTTCCCTGTGAAAATTAAACTTAATAAGATTGACATATAAATTAACAAAATCGGGTCAACCTTGTCTGAACCTCTTGTCCCTATCTGATTCTTAGAAAGTCCATGGCCTCCTCGGCCTGCTTTCTGAAATCAAAAGTGCACAGGCTTAAAATCTGCATATTAATAAGATGAACGTCATATTAATCTTTGGATCTTTCTAATTCAACAGTGTCTAGTTCACAAACAGATATCAGCTTTGGATCTTTCTAATTCAAAAATATTCACAAGCTAAAGGTTCAACTAGGGCACAAAATTGTAGGAGTTGGATCTTAAGTTGAACATGCAGCAAACATTTTAACTCAGACCAAATGAAACAATTATGTGATGTTTCGAAAACATACTGTGTGATGCTGCAAGCCACTGAAATCCCAGACAGACCTTGAGCACTCAAGTATGACATCACCACCTTTTCCTCCATTGCCACCTGCAATTTTTTGATCACTCAATCAGGATTGAGTTTTCTCCATTAAACTAAGTAATGTAAATCCCATGATGCAGTATAAAATGCGACTAGACCAGGAACTAACTTTGACCAGCTGAAAACAGAGGAAAAATACATTTATATCTTCTACAAAGTGGCGCAGTGCAGAAAAATGACCCGTTCAGATCAATCAAGCAGATATCACCAAAAAAAAAAACAGTATTCAACAAATAACCGGATGCGTTGAGATGAATGTAACTGCGAGCCATCCTGGCATCAAGGTTAAATAATATCTCAACATCCATAGATTTATGAATATAGAAATTGATTTACATCCTTGTAAAGGAAAAGAACACATTGGAATCTGGAACGAGTACTAGCATCAGATAATTTTAACCACATGATTTGTTTTTAGCGGAATCATGTATGAATATATGGTAGGATCACAGAGAACAGGTATCACAGTATGGGTACTCTACTCACCGTCAGGCTTGCCTAGGCGGTTGGACCTAGAGCGCCTAATGCTGTTACAGCCATTGCCGCCATCGCCACCCTTGGCACGCAGCCGGAATCTGTCCACCATGCCCCGCGCCTGCATCAGCAGTGCAACCATGCCTCCCCTCAGTACGGTAAGGTAAGCAGAGAGATTGATGTTGAACGGTACATAAGGAATCAGGAATTGTGGTAGGAGACCTGCAAAGGCGCCGCCTTTCCCTTCCTTTCCTCCGGCGCAGACCCAGAGCCATAGCGGCGGCCTAGCCCGCCACCAGCCCACGCTTTCTGTGGCTGCGCCGCCTTCTTCACCGGAGGGAGGAGGCGGAGGAGAGCCTGCTGCTGCCGCCGCCACATAGCCGTCACCCCGTCCCGGAGAAGCGGAGGAAGGGGAGTGAATGATCAGGCCTTGGGCCAGCCCACCTCTTTCCAGATACCTCCCACCGGGCCGGCATCGGCCTTTTAAACTTTCCCTGACAAGCAGGGTTCTAGGTTCAGTCTCCGTTAGAATTACCGGCAAAATTTATCATATTTCGTCCTTAAATTCCATGGGTATACTTTCAGTGCCCAAAATATACTAATCCCAGTCCCTTCTGCATTTATAGGAATTTCCTTGATATTGCACCAGAAAGAAAAGTCCTACTTACACAGGCCCCAATGGTACTGAAGCACGGATCCAATATGCTCTTTTTAGAGGAAACTAGTAACCAATAAGTTGGACACCCATAAAGGCAACAACGACAAAGCAAATAGCAAAATATTTACCACCTGAATAAGTCACATTTTTCTCATCTGGAAGTCTTGATGAAACACGTGCCCATGCCTTTGAATATTATGCAATTGAAAAGCATCATAATATTATGCAATTGAAAAGCTTCACTCACTCTTCAAAGATAGGGATGGCAATGGATACTCATTACCCGCGACCTGACGGATATTTCTCCTATTAGAGTAAGGATTTAGTTAAAAAATTGTATCCATAGGTATACTAATGGGTGAAAAAGCTTATCCAGCGGGTATAAAGGGTAAGGATGTGGTTTAGCAGAACCCAAACCCGTTACCCGTGGATACCCTGTCCAAAATACATTGACGACCTATTTTTCTTTAGGTCCAGCCCAACATAGCACGACTTCATACTATTAAACTTTCGATCATGTACTAGATTGATGGTAGTACTTGATGTTAAGTGATGAATGGTGGTGCTGCTGAATTGCTAAATATGCTTGTGTTGTTTTACATATATACTATTGTTATGATGCTGAAATTTTGAGATGTTTGGAGGGTAAGGGTACCCGATGGGTATATTTTATCCGCCGGATATGGGTATGGGTGAAAAACTCTACCCGTGACATTAATTGGGTTATCCAACGGGTAGAGATTTTTTTAAAGGGTAAGGGTTTGGAGAGGGTATATCCAGTAGATTTCTACCCGTTGCCATCCCTATCTG
>LAPY01002918.1:59392-71242 GCA_000970635.1 Eragrostis tef
CCCCTTTACTTAGAGAACATTCTGTAATTATTCCACTTTGTTGCTCTTTCAACTGGAGACCAAATCTTATATGGAAGTCTGATCTCTGCAGGTTGTGGCTGTTGGTGAATGTGGTCTGGATTATGATAGGCTTCACTTCTGTCCTGCAGATGTTCAGAAGAAGTATGTAGTTTTACTCACATGAGACATAAAAAAGCAAAAACGTCAATCCACATTTTTTCTGAGCAATATATTCGGTTTAGGTACTTTGAGAAACAATTCGAATTGGCTGAAGCAGTAAAACTGCCAATGTTTCTTCATATGCGGGCTGCCGGTGAAGACTTCTGTGAAATCATGTCACGTAATATGTACAGGTACTCCACAAACTTGATAGAGATGTTAATGTTCTGAATATGAACCAATCTTTGTACCTTGTCCGGTACTGAAGGTCATGCAAATAAAGAAACAAAAGTGGAACATAGTCTGAGGGCTGATTTCTTTTCTCTTTGGCAGATTCCATGGTGGGGTTACGCATTCTTTCACTGGCACTGCAGAAGATCGTGACAAGCTCCTTGCTTTAGAGAAAATGTTTATAGGTCATCTCCCTCACTTGGCATTACGAACTCTGCATATGATGTGACGTGACAACAGGACCACTGGAGTTCCTTAAACACTCTTTCATTAGCAACTTGTTCCAGTTTCTGTTGTCAATTCCTTTTTGCAGGCAGTTGTATGTTGAAAAACACATTTTACAATGAAAATTAAGAGACAGTTGTATTTGAAATAATTCTCTTTCATTATCATCCAGTTTGGTAAGGTAAATAACAAAGAATTTTATGGACCGCCATGTAGGCATTAACGGGTGCTCTCTGAAGACAAATGAAAATCTTGAGGTCCTGCAAGGCATTCCTGTAGAAAGGATGATGATAGAGACAGACTCTCCATATTGTGATATAAAAAATACCCATGCTGGAATCCAGTTTGTGAAATCAGTTTGGCCATCCAAGAAGAAAGAGAAGTATGAATCGGGTTCAACAGTAAAGGGTCGCAATGAGCCCTGTTTAGTCAGGTAAACCAGAACTGTTATAATTTTCGTTAAGAAGTGTCATGGACTGGTTCGGAGATTGAAATCTGATAATGTAGACATTGTGGAGGCTATATGTTTTTACTGTACCATGTACCGCAGTCTTTTTTTAAACAAATCATTTTTGTTCTTATGCTCTCTTAGGGAGAGAATTCTCAAAGTATTTCATTGTCATGACCACTGTCTTTAAACTGCAAACAGAATTCTCAGCCTTTTATATTTATTTCATATTTAGATTTTATGCATGAACTTTTGCCTCTGAAAAAGCTCTTGTAACTAGATCATTATCAATTTCAGGCAAGTCCTTGAGGTAGTAGCTGGATGCAAAGGAATTACTGACATAGAAGGCTTGAGTAAAACTATATACCACAATACATGCAGGTAATCTAACTAGAATTTTGTGTAGTGTTAACTCCAGCTATGTGTTGCCTCCCTCATGTTTCATTCTGGAATTTTGATCTGTCAACGTTGCAGACTCTTTTTCCCTCAGGACCTCGATGCATCTGCGGATGCCCAGCTTGAAAGTGGCACCACTGTCCAGGATAGCTAATCGGGAGAGGGCATGGTTTCTGAAACATTTCCATTTGTTTGCTCCTTAGCGCCATGCTCCAGCTTCCAATATGACTAAAATATTTTTGGTGTGATGCCCTGTTATAGTTTGACAATATGAAAATTGCCATGTGATCTGAAATTGGTTTCTATCAGCCTATGAAAATTTAGCGAAAATAAAACTTAAAATTTATCTGGAATTCGTATAACAGTTCAAAAATGTAATGCATATTGCTCTGATTCATTTCAATAAAGGTCTAACAGATAAAACATGAGTTGACACCCTGAATAAAGTGAAACAGTTTCAGGGCAAACGGCTAAACAGCTGCTCATTACATAACATATTGCTGAAGAGTGCATTACAAGTTTACAACAATAAATGCAGTATCTAAATATCTTTAATATTCTAGTATCTATAGCTGAAACCTCACTATTCCTGCATTGTTGTCAAAATTTTCGCTCATACAGATACGAAATGGGATTGGAATAGCAGAATTTGAAATTTGTTATAAAACATATTGTAACTCCTGGCTCGTAGTGACTAATAAGCTGCAGTTGTTTGTAATGTGCTGTCTTCCAAATCTGCTTCAGATGATTCTGAAGTTACTTCCGTCTCTGCATCAGATGTGTCTGAATCAGTTTCTTCCCCATGTTCCTGCACAGCGCTAGGCGGAGAACCAGCTGGTGGGTTCTGTTCCGCCAGGCTAAGTCGAAGTGGCCTCCCCTCCAGCTCCTGCATTGCCATCCCATAACCATGTTACCATTGCTTTGCCAGGGTGATTGAACATGATTTGTGAAGTAACACTAAACATATCCATGAAAATCTCAATTCACAAGTTACTTGGAATTGGATAAAGTACATTTATTAGTTGTGCATTGTCCATTCCAGTCTAGCAATTAGTTAACACTTCCATGTTACCAATATGACTCATTGTTGGAAAAAGGTTCTGTGAAATAAAATTTGGTACCCTCAAGTAAAACTAAACATGATTGCCAAATGACAAGCTACTTGCAGAAAATATGTACATAAAGAAGTTGTGCATTGTCTAATCCGGTCATTGTCTAATACCTAGCACATGTCATCATTTTTACTATCATTTGTGCAAAAAATACTATGAATGTTCAATTTTAACTACTGCAGCTGCATTAATAATTCAATTCAAGTCGCAGTTTAAGATTGACTTATGCTAATTGATCCAAACGATGGAGCGGACATGGAACAACATTGTCCAAGATCAAGAGAGTACATACCACTCCATCCAAAGCCTCCAAAGCAGCCTGTGCATACTCTGCAGTCTGGAAAGAGACGAATCCAAACCCTCTGGACCGGCCGGTCTCACGCTCGAAGATGACCCTGGTGTCGAGCAAGCCGGCCTGCCCCTCAAACACCGCCCTCAGCTCATCAGCACGCACTCCCCAACCCAGGTTGCCGGCATAAATCTTGTAAGTGCCATCGTCACGTCTGCGGCCACTCATGGTGACTGTTCTCCTCTCTCCACCCCGCGGCACCTCCGGGTAGTTCACCCTGGCCGTCCTCCCTCCCAGCAGCTTCATTGAGACACATGCCATGATCCCGTCAGCTCACGCGCAGAAGCATTCATAGCCACAAGACCCCTATTCTGTGAATTGTAGAAGAATTGATACAATTGATGTGAAACTTACTGCGCCATCGAACATTTGCACGGCCTTGGCAGCCTCCTCGGCGGTGGCCATGGTGACAAATGCAAAGCCACGGCTCCGGTTGGTGACCTTGTCATAGATTATCTGCAGGAATGGTAACCTTCAGCAACCATATAATGTTCAGGAATTTTGGCCCAGGGAGGCGAAACAAAGAAGGAATTTCCAATTTTGATTGGGTTTAGTGCACGTACCTGCGCATCGTCAACCCTTCCGGCCTCGGAGAAGGCCTCGGTGAGCTCGGCGGAGGTCATGGTGTAGGGCAGGTTACCAACGAAGAGACGACCGGGGTCCTGGCCGCGGGGCGGCCGGCTCTGCGGAGAGGAGTAAGCTGGCGGGGCCTCGACCTCCTCCAGCTCATCCTCTTCGTCTTCCTCGTCGTCGAAGTACTCCTCGTCTTCGTCAGGGTAGTCTTCGCCGTCTGACGAGAAGGCTTCGCCGGCTGCGGCGGAGGGCGGAAGCAGAATGGGCCAGCCAGGAAGTGACGCAAAGAGGTGGAGGCCGACTCGCTGGCGCTGGAGGCTCTGGAAGCGGGCGCTAGAAAGCGGAACGGGGACACTGTTCGCCGCCGCTGGCTGGAGTAGGGAGCGGAAGGTGGCGGCGACGGCAGCGGCGCGGAGAACAGCGTGAAGTGGTGCAGCCTCTCGCCGCCGATAAATTTCCTTTCTTATCCGGCTGCCTCCTATTGGGCCGTCATTCCTGTGCTGAGAGGCCCATGTGTTTGTCGGCCTTAAAATGTGAGTTGACTAGCCCACGGCCCACCAGCCCACAAGGAATCTCGGAGACCAACACCAACTCGGCGTGTTGCTCTGGCGGCGGCGGGACCCCGCCGTCTTTTCTGCTTCTTCTTCCTCCCCAAGAAGCTCCGCCCGCCACCCGCCACCTCGCGCAGCTCCAGAACCCCAGCGACACCTCTCCCACGTAGATCGCGTCGACGGCAATGGCGTCCCCCGAGCCCGCCGCTCAGCTGCCCGACCTCGCGAAGGAGTCCTCCACATCCAGCGCGCCGGCCGCGGCCGGCCAAGAAGAAGCGCCGCAAGAACCGGTCCTGGAGCCAGCGGCGCAGGGAGATGAGACGGTGAAGGGGGACGGGGAGGAGGAGGTGGAAGCGGAGGGGGCTGCAAGGACGCCTTCGTCGCGTGGATGGACTGCGTGGATGCGTCCGAAAAGGAGGGCGGCAACATGGTCGAGCGCTGCGCCCAGACCACCATCAACCTCAAGAATTGCATGGACGCTCACCCCGACTACTACGCGCCTGTGCTCGAGGCCGAGAAGGCCGTCTCCGCCGCGGCAGAGGCCGAGAAGGACAAGGGAGCGGAGCTTCCAGCGGCCTCCACGCCGTCGTCAGCTGAGGGGGAGAAGGAAGAAACCGCTTCCTCCCCACCGGCTGCCGGAGAGGCGAAATAGCGAGACGCGGATGCCGAGAAGGTTGAGCATTTCTCTTCGAGTAACTAACAATTGGTAAGGGTTGGTTGGTGATTAGGTTCATAATTCCTGAGGTTAGTTTTTCCTTCCCTTTGTGGGGGAATAAGGCTGTTCTACGCTTAGTTGATGGACGTGGTACACAATTTACTGAAGAAATTTTGATGACATTATGTACTGAGCATGATGCTGTTGATGTATGTTACTTTTTCTGTTGAAACTTCTGGGGTTACTGCCTCAATAGAAATTACACTGCTCATGAATTTGTTTGCAAAATTATGTTGCTGGGAAGTGAATCGGATGAACCCTCCTGGTAATGGCGATGTCTAGAGGTGCTTTTGAGATTGCAATGCTACCTGAATGTTCTGAATCGTATGTGGCCACCTGATTTAACTGTGAGATTTTAAGCTTCAGTCAGTTTTCACATTTGCATTTGTCTCAACTGTTAAATTTGCATTTTGATCTTTGGTAGGACATTTTATCATAACCAAACACTCTGTATTCAAATGCTGGGACTATTCTAATTCTACTACATTCTTCAGTTGGTTTTGTTTCAGCTGTCTCAGCATGGGATGACCTGTGACTTGACAATACCATTAGCTTGTTTTGGGTCCATATGCCATAAGTGCCTGTTGTGGAATTTCGTAATTATAACAAATGCAGTTAGACAGGGAAAACAATGAGTGTTAGACATAGTGACTGTCTGATTGGATGAGTTAGTTTATAATTTCATCTGTGATTGTGATTTGTGGCAAACTCAGTTAGTGGCGGGATATTAGCATTCAATAATTTGGTGTTTCCTTAAGCTTACCTACATAATTAGCTCAGCTCCAATTGAGATGGTTTGTTCTTTTGAAACGTGATGTATTCAACTAAAAGTTTGCAAAACAGCTTTATCACCCAGGGTGTGATTAACTTTTTATCACCCAACATGTTACCTCAGTGTTGTGTTCAAATGCTTGAAGTAGTTCTGACGGTCCAACAGTTGTTTTCAGGAATTTTTATTTGATAGGAAGGTATTTTTTTTTTTCACAATTTGGGCATCTGCTGTAGTTACAATCAAGGATTCAGGATTTTGTTCTGGTCTTCACCTTCATGTAAGTTCTGTCAAGAATACTGATGGATCTATTAGATGTATTGCACATTGATGCCTTTTGGCCACATTGCGGTCATAGAGCACCATTTTTGTGTGTGTGTATTACAATATTCCAAGTTTGATTGTTTCATTCTTCAATGTCATCATGCATAAATCAAAATGCACCTTGTTACTTTGGAAATGAACAACTAAAGGGTCTCTCTTGAGTTAGTTGTTCTATTTTCCTTTTTCCAACATATGGGTTACTATTTGGGGCTTTCTTGTTTAGAAGCCTCGGATGGATCCTGTTTTGTATTTGACATCTCTTTCTTATCATATTTTCAGTTGCTTCAGATGGGAAATTTAATCATTTTAATTTGGCACCTTATGTTTGCTGTTGTGCATCTGGTTCATCTGGTATCGAGTCTATTGTATTTGGATTGGAAATGGAATTGCGGTAGGTTTATGTTCGGCGTTTGGAGTCAAATTGATGCTCTAGCCTGGAACATAAATCTGCTGGAATCTGACCAGTTCCGACGATAGTTGTACCGTTTGCTGAACTAAGATGATAAACTTTGTTTTAAGGGGGAAATAGAAGCAGCCTCAAGGAAAAAATAGAATAAGAAAAAAGCAGTTCAAAGTAAGATGATAAACTAAAAGGCTAATTTGTTTGTTCCTGTCATTGTGACCATCTTATCTTCAAAGTCCCGGACGCTAGAAACAGGATAGATTAGTTGCCAGTGCAAAAGGTACATTCAGTCCCATGAACTGGTTGAGAGGTCAGGCATGAACAGTTTGGTTGTGCCTCAAATCAAATGAACTCGGCCCCGAGAGATTTAAGAATTTCAGACTCAATACCCTTGAGAGAACAACACTCCTAGCAGCAATCACCACGGCTAGTTTTGGTTGACAAGAATCTACACCTCTCACTGCACTGACGTACCCTAAAGCCAAGAATGATTTGCCCGCTTGGCGGCGTCGACCACCGGCGCCATCAGACTCTGAGCATGTCACCGGGGCCGCTCGATGTCGGCGTCATCCACTTCGCCTCGCCGCGCTCTGTCGTGCAGAGGAAGTCGCCTTCTTCCACGGCGTCCTCCATTTGGCGTGCCGTCGTCGTCGACTCCGTCGTGTTCCCCAGGTTCTTGCTGCCGGCGGCGGTCAGAGGCCCCGGGCCGCCTTGCTCGCCGGCGAGGCTCCTGGTGTTGAGGAAGCGGCCGCCGGTGCCGCGCGCGCGGCGCAGCGCGTGGAGGTGGCGTGACTCGTGCAGGTACAGCTGCGGCGCACGAACGCCGCCGGTGCAGCGGCCAGTTATTATAGTGCAAAATTTGAGCTCGAACAAAAATCATCTGTAACAGAATTAGACTCCATTACCTTGCGTTTCATGGTGACCCTGCGCTCCCTCGCCGCCTTGGCGCGGGCCAGTCGCCGCCGGAGGATGCCCTTGACCTGCTTCGCGTTCACGTACACCGGCTCGTCGACGGCGATCGCCGGTTGCAGCAGCACCTTCCTCCTCCCGTGCTTCGAGCCAAACAATGGTGAAAAACAGTCAGCACAAGATCATGTGTGTGCTGGGAAGAAGGCAACGTGCTTTGCGATGCGAACAGCTATATTACTAGAGTGATGAATGTGGAGCTTGACGCTGTGCTGCGCATCTGGAAGATGACCAGCTTTCTATGCTCAAAACGATGATTTTCAGATGTTTGCGAAAATTGAGTTGAAGCTTCAAGGATCAAGATCCCAAGAGGGGAGAAATATCGTGCATTCGTACTTACCATAACCTGAGCTCCGTAAGTGGAACACACACCATAGCTCTGCTTCTGATCCACATTGCACACCTGCAGTAACAACAATGTCGGTGAGCAAATACCATAACCAAGATGTGAAAGAACAGGAACTGCAACGACCGCTAGTTTCCTCACCATGGATTGCCCAAGGGCGAGCTCGAAACACCCGTTGTACTCCTGCCACGCAGGGTACGCGAAGGTCGGCGGCGCAGAAGCCTCGTGAAATGCCAGCTCTTTCCCAAGGTAAGAGCCGCCTGAAAATCACCAGGAACTTCGTCAGCTATGGCATCTGGCGGGTTCAGCTGATGTTCCTGCTCGCAGAAAAGTTATTGTTGCTCCGTTGAACTTTTGAAACTCTATATTTTTTAATTAGGAGATTATTTTGTAAGCACAGATTGTTCCAAGCAGAGAACGGAATATTGTCAAATAAATTGGAACGATCTACTTCTACTGAAGATTTTTGCCGAATTTAGATGTACTTCTCAGGCAGTAAGTGATGTTAGAGTACTATTATTCACTTCCCAGGAGACTTTTGCTTCTTCCGTTATTTATATGGTCAGACCTCAAGTTTCACTTTTAGAAGTATGGGAATATTGCAAGGTTCATAGTACTATATAGGTACAAAAATGAAAAATCCTTTCAGGAGTTCATTTGGCCATACAAAATAAACGGAAGGGATTTTCTATCACACTTAGGGGGTGTTCGTTTTACAAGGTTAAAGTTTAGAGAGGTTTAAAAAAAAATCTTGTCATTTAAGAGTATTAAATAAAGTTTAATTACAAAACTAACTGCAGAACCCCTGGTCTAATTCGCAAGACGAATCTAACGAAGGTAGTTAAGCTGTAATTAGATGATGGTTACTGTAACATTACTAGATTAATTAGACTCATTAGATTCGTCTCGTAAAGATGTACACATCTGTAAAAAGGTTTTGTCATTAGACTTTATTTAATAATAGATTTTTTTTATTTAAAGCCTTCTAAAATTTAGATCTAAAGAAAACGAACAGGACCTTAGAAACTCAGGAGTTTCTCTTCAAATCAGACGGTGGCATCAAACTGCACGACACCAACCTCACCTCGGCCCCGAAATAAACGCCATTTAAGTATCCTAGGACTGGCAGATCTGTACCACGGCAGAAGCGAACAATAGCCTCGTACTGACGAAATTAACTGAAACGTACGGCCGTACACACGGCGGCCAGCATTCAGAGCAACCTTCTGGTACGCCGCCGGTGCTGAACAGCAATGGCTGCGCCGAAAGGTCCATGGATGGTAAAGGTTCCAAGGATGATGATTCCATATGTTGTAGTAGTATTAAATTGCTGCGTGCATGATGATAAAAGGCATTGTTCGAAGAAAAAATGATGATAACAAGGCTAGGTCAAGAGATTTTCACTTACCAGCTGAGATGATTGGGAACTTAGCTGCTGCATCCTGGAGGAAGTTTATCCTGTGTTCTTGGTAGTTCATTGTTGCCTGCAGAGTAACAAGGAAATTGTGTCAAAGCTAGCTGCTGCTACTGCTCGTGCTCCTTCCTTTGGAAGAGCTCAGCCATGAAACAAATCTCTAGTAAATGGTCAGACCTCAAGTTTCACTTTTAGAAGTATGGGAATATTGCAAGGTTCATAGTACTATATAGGTACAAAAATGAAAAATCCTTTCAGGAGTTCATTTGGCCATACAAAATAAACGGAAGGGATTTTCTATCACACTTAGGGGGTGTTCGTTTTACAAGGTTAAAGTTTAGAGAGGTTTAAAAAAAAATCTTGTCATTTAAGAGTATTAAATAAAGTTTAATTACAAAACTAACTGCAGAACCCCTGGTCTAATTCGCAAGACGAATCTAACGAAGGTAGTTAAGCTGTAATTAGATGATGGTTACTGTAACATTACTAGATTAATTAGACTCATTAGATTCGTCTCGTAAAGATGTACACATCTGTAAAAAGGTTTTGTCATTAGACTTTATTTAATAATAGATTTTTTTTATTTAAAGCCTTCTAAAATTTAGATCTAAAGAAAACGAACAGGACCTTAGAAACTCAGGAGTTTCTCTTCAAATCAGACGGTGGCATCAAACTGCACGACACCAACCTCACCTCGGCCCCGAAATAAACGCCATTTAAGTATCCTAGGACTGGCAGATCTGTACCACGGCAGAAGCGAACAATAGCCTCGTACTGACGAAATTAACTGAAACGTACGGCCGTACACACGGCGGCCAGCATTCAGAGCAACCTTCTGGTACGCCGCCGGTGCTGAACAGCAATGGCTGCGCCGAAAGGTCCATGGATGGTAAAGGTTCCAAGGATGATGATTCCATATGTTGTAGTAGTATTAAATTGCTGCGTGCATGATGATAAAAGGCATTGTTCGAAGAAAAAATGATGATAACAAGGCTAGGTCAAGAGATTTTCACTTACCAGCTGAGATGATTGGGAACTTAGCTGCTGCATCCTGGAGGAAGTTTATCCTGTGTTCTTGGTAGTTCATTGCTGCCTGCAGGGTAACAAGGAAATTGTGTCATAGCTAGCTGCTGCTGCTGCTCGTGTTCCTTCCTTCCAAAGAGCTCAGCCATTAAAGAGATCTCTAGTGATACATCTTTTTTTTTGGGCGAAAATCCAGTGATACATAATATAACGCTTAGAACTATCAACGCAAGAAAATTCAACAACAAAAAAGAGAGAGAGAGAGAGAGAGAGAGAGAGAGAGGAGAAGAAGAAGAATTCCATGACTAGGAACAAAAGCTTCTAAGTCGAGCTTGGCCCGGCGAGAAATGCCGAGATCAAAAGGGGGAAACGAGAAGGGAGGTGGAATGGTACAGAGACATGAGGCTCAACTCTATCTAGGACCAAGGGAGTGCTTGAGTGGCATATTTTGTACGGGAACTTACACTCCTCATGGTCGATGAATACAGCTCCTTGAACAGAAGAAGTGAGTTGTGTGCCTAGTTTGGGTTGCGTCTACTGTATATGAGAGAGAGAGTGAGAGTGAGAGAGAGAGAGAGCACTAATTGGAGGAAGCACTAATTTTACCGGGCAGGTTACCATTAAATCGGCATCCTGTCCTTGTTCTTCAGTAGGCAGGGCACCCTACATCCGAGGCCATGAAGATCTGTTCAATTCAGAATAACTTTAAGCATTTTTAATGGCTACTCTTAGATTTGTTTATTGAAGAAAAAAAGAATGTTGCTAGTTTTTCTTCAAGAACTAGTCTCTAAACATAATGAGAGAATGGAACATGGGACTCATTCTTCATTTATTCTCTCTAAGTGTTGGTTGCTACTATCTCTTAGCCAGCTTCACCATTAAGGACGCTCTCGCAGCACCATTCGGTGAAAAAAATTGAATCATTGTTGACCATTTGCCTTCGACAGCGATTGGCCAGTGAAATCTCGCGAACAAAACGTAAGTGATGGCCATATAGACAGAGCCCTCCATCGACACCGTTCAAATTTGAACCACATGTGCTCCATTTCCCCTCACCCACACGAGCCTCTAATTTAATTACATGCCACTGAGGACCAAACATATTTTTACATGCCATTGAGGTCCAAACATGTTTCTGTTTAACGAGAGTTTTTTTTTTAGATCTCAGTTTAACGAGAGTTGAAGGCTACACACACATCGTTTCAATCAATGTTCCATTCCGCCTTAAAAAAAAAGAAAGAAGAACAATGTTCCACTCCATACTTTTTGTTCGACCGGTTTATGAATTGATTTGCCTTGGGCTGTGCATTGGGCCGGGCCATATGGTCACCAAACCAAACACAAGTCCTGATCCAGGTAAAACCTGTTGAATGTAAATGAGACAATGTTTGGACAATGAACTGTCTGTTTTTTATTGCACTTGTACATCACATATTTATACACGGGGAAGGAGTAGGGGCTACTCCAAATGGTGAAAGGGTGCATCCAACTGGTCAGTGTGAATACGACCCAACTGGTCACAATATATTTGTAACACTCCTCCTTGATCAGTTGATCTTGATGGTACAGTGCGCCTCCTCCAAAAACCCTATGGGAAAAATATGAGGAGATATATGGTTTGATATGCTGTGAAAAACTCTTTAAAACCCAGTGGGAAAATGAGGAGAAATTGATCACAGCACATATTGATTAAATCCTGATCGAAACTCGAGAAAACCTTTGCGAAGGAAAAACTCAAAGTTTGGAGAATTGTATATGTCATTGATATCATCTCAGGAAAACCCCTGCGGGGGAAAAGATAGGTAATGTCGGTGTTAAGAAACCGGCCGACAAGTAAATTCTTAAA
>LAPY01002920.1:28201-48474 GCA_000970635.1 Eragrostis tef
CCCCACCTTCGCGCTGGTCCGCCCGCACCACCTCGCTCGCCTCGACTCCCCCGTCATCCGGACGCTCGTCGCCGCCGGCGCCACTCTGCTCGAGGTAAATTTGCGTTGCCCATAGCACTTTCCGCGCGCCGATGTTGTAGATGCTTCATCTGGTCACTGTGTTAAGGGCTTGCGACTTTCCTGTGATCCAGGGATCGCTGGAAGATTACCCGCGCTTGCTCGAGGCCGTGCGGCAGGTGGATGTCGTGATATGCGCGGTGCCCACGAAGCAGGCGCTCGAGCAGAAGACTCTGATTCGAGCTATAAAGGAAGCTGGATGCGTGAAGGTGAGTGGCGAGATCACAGGCCTGTGAGCCACACTACATTTCTGCTTAACTGGGTTAGTTAGCAAACATTTCTCTACGATGTTGTATTGAAAGGCTCCACATCGACCAGTGATTTCAAGCTGGGGACATGTGGTGAAATAAATTTTCTCTACGATTTCAAGCTGAAGGGAAGAAATTCATTGCCACTGTTTAGGTCCGATTGATCCTGTCTGTAGAGTAAATGGGAAGAGGTCCATTGTGGCACTACAGTGATAGAGAAACAAAACCATTTGAAAATAGGGCTATCGTTTGGTTGAGGTTTGAGTTCTGACCTTGTCCATAAGCCTAGCTCGAATCATTTACTCCAAAACCTACATTGCATATTCGCTGTCTGAATTAAGTTTAGTTTTAAAACATTTATGAAGAAGGGTTCTTCGGTATTTTTATCACCTTCTCTGATTTTGTGGACTGAGACATTTATGGTGGCCCTTGTTGCATTAAATAGGAAAAATGAAGCATTTCTTCTGACTTCGCAGTGATTGATTGCAGAAATTTATTCCAGCAGAGTTTGGACTTGATCCAACAAAAGTTCAAATTGGTGACATGGATTATGGCTTCTATGAGAAGAAAATCGAAATCCGCCGTTTAATAGAGAGTGAAGGCATTCCTCACACGTATATCTGCTGCAATTTTTTCATGCGCTATTTACTTCCTTCACTGGTGCAGCCAGGATTAAATGCTCCTCCTAGAGATGAAATTAGGATATTTGGTGAAGGAAACACTAAAGGTATGATAATTTTACTTAACAAAAGTGTACTCTCCAGTCTGCCATCTGAATTGATGAAAACTGAAATTTATCTTTCACAGTTGTATTTGGTTACCTCAGTGACATACTTTTCTTTGCAGGTGTGTTTGTCGAAGAATATGATGTAGCTAAATTTGCAATATGTACCATAGAGGATCCCAGGACATTAAACAAGACATTGTATCTGAGACCTCCGGGAAATGTATGCTCGATGAGTGAATTGGTTGACATCTGGGAGGCAAAAATCAATAAACATCTGAAGCGAATATATATAACAGAAGAGCAGCTCCTTAAACAAATCCATGGTAAGTAGAAGTTTGCTGGTACTGCTGTCTTGACAAGTAGAACCAAAGAAGAATGGAGTTGATGGAGTAGAAATAAACTGTGAATTCTTTCTATTTCTGATTGCCAATGATATCCTGAAAAGTTGAAAGACATCTGTTTTGCTCATTTGCAATGTAATCTTATTCCCTTTTTCTCATTTGCAGATGCACCATTTCCCTTGAAGATGGATTTAATTTTTATATATTCAGCATTCGTTAGGGGTGACCACACATATTTTGAAATCGACTCGTCGACTGAAGGAACTCAATTATATCCCGATGTAATTTATACCACAGTGACTGAGTACTTAGATACACTAGTTTAGAATATTTGCTTGGTTTATTTCTTGCTTGTACAGACTACAGAGTGCCCTTTTGGTTCGAATAGAATATTGTAAGAAGTGGAGAGAAGATTTTGTATCCAGTTTTGTATGCTTTGATAACTGAATACAATTTTCCTATTTTCTTCCGTCTTCCTTACTTCAGTCATCACTGAAAAGCGATATAGGGGTCGATGTCATTAATATACATTTTAAGAGAAGTTGGTGCAACCAGATACCTCAAATTTGTCTTATTTTAGTCTGCTCATACATTAAGAAAATGTTAAGAAGTTGTAACAGAAAATCTACAGCTGCCTGGTGCCTGCGTCCCACTATGCAGGTTCCTTAATATTATATGTGCTTTGTCTTTCTAGGGGTAGATGGTAATATTTTTAATAAACAGCCTAGGTAGTGGAGAAAAGTGGATGCTTCCTCTCTTCTGCTTTGGTTTCTTCTACTCTTGTTGGAATGGAAGAAGGGGACAAAAAATGCCAGTACAGCATAGCATAAAGGATTTCTGTGTTTCTTGTCTTTATCCTCGTATTTGTCACCTTATAACTCTTGTTTTGTGCTTCGTTTGGCCCTCCAACGGTGGATAGTTGAAGAGTGCCATACTGCTCTTGAGGTAACAACTTTCTGATTCATCCTTTGATCCATCTGCTCATATGATATATTTCTAGATCCTTTATGACTTTATGTGCTCATTATCATCCATCAATAAACCTACCTATGCTTGCACTGTGAGTTGATATAGAGTTGCATTAAAACTTTAAAAGTAATTGGATGCTTTACTTCAAATCCAGACACAAACAGTAGATATCATTGCTTTAAGCCTTTATCAACCTCTGTAGTACGCTATTCCAGCTAGCAAGACACTCACCTGGTGAATACCATTGTTCATATCCCATCATCTTCCTTTCTGTGAATTGGTTGTTTGGGCATGAGCCTTATGAACAGTATTCTGCAAATATATGAGCTAGATTTTTTTTTTCTGATCCTAGCTCACATAAAAGCCATGATTTTTTTCAAAATTTTCTATTCTACTTTTCATCCAGATTTTTTCAGAACAAGTGTATTTTTTATTGATTATACAAACTAGTGACATGAAGCGCTGTTTGTGATCCATATTCTATTAATCAATAATGCCACAAAGAAGAGAATAAAGAGGGGAAATCTCAACCTGTTCCAGTCTATGCTATTTACTTTGGTCTGTGCAATCTGAATAAAATGATCAGGTTTCAGATTAACTCACTTACATTATGAGTTCTGTTTTACGTAGAAATATTGTTTTTTCCTATTTCTTTATTTTGTGAGCTATTGAGTTATATTATGTTGCACTAGCGGGTTGACTTAACCAATGTATAAGTTGCATTGAGCGCTATGAAAATTATCATAGATCTGAAGAGGGGGAAAAAGCAAACAATTGTATATCTGTTAAGCATATTATCATGAATATTGATTCTTTGAAATCTAATTAAATTTGTAAATTTGAAGTTTTGATCATGTACTTTTTTTCTGGTGAAATCACAAGACTCCAAGTTTCTGAACAACAGAAGCTTCGAAGCTCGATCAAGTATGCTATCAGCAGCGATCAACTCCGCGCACAGCAGGCATTCTCGCAATGATTCTGCCATAAGACACAAAAGTGGCTACGAACCTTCAGACACAGAAACAGAGTGGCATGAAAGCCCTTGGAATGACGCAGTGTTGACATCAGAAAGGACTCGTCTGCCTAAAGATCCTGGTAGGAATACTCAAGTTGGTGTTAGAAGGCAAAACACATCTTCTGACCACATAAAAGAGTATCATGATGAGAAAACTTTTAACTTGAGAAATAACCGGACGCCCCCCAGGGTCACGGAACAGAGGCGCCAACCTTCTCCATATGCAAGTGGAAAACATGAATCACGCAAGAAGAGCAGCCGAACACCTCCCAGATTTCGTTCTTCCATGGAAAATTTCAGTAGATCATCTATCAAGGAGAGGTTTACCCGTAACAGGTCAACTTCTACACCTAAACTGCGGGCGCATGAGAAGGAACACCCTGCTAGAGCTCCTGCATTCCTTGGTACTAACCCTGTCTCAGCACAGACTGGGAGAGCAATTGCTGCTAATGTAGAAGAAGATTCACTTGCAGAAAATTGTTTCCAGGAAATTCATGAATTGATTACAAATGGCAAGGGACCTAATTCCAGATATAATGAGTATGCATTTACGAGCACAGAGTCAATACCTACAGGTGATATCTTCTTCTCTCGTGATTGCAGAGCTCCACTTGAGAAAACATCAGCAAAGCATATCAATGATAACAAACGATTTACCTCAAATTCAAATGCCCATGACGGGAATGATGGTGCGGTTACCCATGAAAGTACCAGTACTATGGGACAGACATCACAGTTTGTTTCAGCTCAGGCAGGTCTTTCACGTACAACAACAAAATCCAGTTATGCTACTGGTCGCAATACCCAAATAAGTACAACGACCTCTTTGAGTAGCCCTTTTAACAATGGCAGATTAAGTGGTGAGAGTGGAAAATTCAGTGATTTCACTGGAAAATTAGTTGGAGGTGTCATGAAATTCACATCCAACATGAACAAGGCTCAAAATGATACGTGGCTTCCATGTGTGACCGGCAAGTCATGCCGGAAATCACAACCACCATCCTACAAAACAAATGAAGAATCTGAATCAAGTTTCATTCAGAAGGCACTCGTCATTGAGAAGATTAGACTTTTGTGGGCTGATAAATATCGTCCACGAACTTTAAGTGGATTTACTTGCCACAGGGAACAAGTTCAGCAGCTTAAACAATTGGTAATCTCTTCAAGCTCTTTCCTATCTGTTATATGTTTCTTGCTTGAACTAAAGTGTTTATAGTTCTTGCTTGAACTAAAGTGGTAATCCGTCCACTGTTATAATTCTTGCTTGAACTAAAGTGTTTATAGTCTTTGAAATTTTCAGGACCAAAAATTTTCAGTTGTTTACAGCTGTCCTTCTTGATATAGATTTGTTAGTTAGTATTGGCCTACTTGTCATTTGAATGGCCATATTATTTTGTAAGACGTGGCCCTAGTTCCTCAAAGTTGGCGTTCTTGTTTCTAATGCCAGCATCATATTATGTCAGATATCCTCAGAATGTTGCCCACATATCATTTTCAAAGGACCTCCAGGATCAGGAAAACGATCTTTATGCAGAGCTGTCCTCAATGAGATCTTTGGTGATTCCTCTTTGAATGTACAAACTTAAATAAACACCCTGATAAGTTCTGTTGTTAATATTGCTTGTTACTGATTTTCATTAAGCTTGATGTGACTTTTCCAGGTATCTCACTCTTTGAAGAGCTGCAATGGTCAGGTTAGTTCTCATTACTGCTTATCAGCTAACATCTAAACCATGAGGCGCCATTATCTACTTTATTTTACAAGACGCCTAGTTGACATGAAAAGATTTACTATTATTGTATATGTTCAAAAGATGACACAATTTTGAATTGTGAAGTATTTATCTTATATGTGGGTTTAATTGTGAAAAGTTTATTAATTTTGGCAGGGATCTTCATCGATGCCCATTCTTGTCCCATTGTCATCAAGCGATCACCATGTTGAACTCAACCTGAAGTCTCAATCCAAGAATGCTAGATATGCACTGATGACTTTAGCAAATGAAATGGCGAGTAAGCGTAAAATCGCTGAGCCAGCTGTGAGGAAGAACTTCAAAGGTTACATTCGTACTCAAATCTTCTGCGAGCGTTATTCAACAGGCCATCTCGTGCAGAAATATTTCTAATCCAAATGTGGTTACCTGTTGACTACAGTGTTGGTTCTCTGTGAAGTGGACAAAGTCAGTGAGAATAATCAACGTTTGATAAAATGGATAATTGATTCTTCCTCTGATGCATGCAAGATAATAATGACTTGCCAGGATGAATCTAATCTTCTTGATTCTATAAAGAGTCGTTGCAAGCTTATTACCATCACTACACCTGACACACGCGAGGTAAACTCTCAGCAATTACATTTTGGCTTTTTCATCAATTACCTAAGTCCCAAATGCAAAACACACTTCCCATTAGTGTTCAACGCTAGCACTGCTATTTTCATTTGGCATGTGATGTGTATGTGTCATTTGTAGATGACCACTCACAGTTTGAGGCATGTGAAAGATTTGACTCTTTATAAAGCAATCTTTACAAGAAGCACATGTAACTTCTTTTAAATTTTTAGTACACTGATTAACCTGTCAAAAATCTATCAGATTGTAGACATTCTTACATATATATCAAAAAAGGAGAATTTTGATCTTCCTGCAAGTTTTGCTACTGCTATTGCAAGTCTGTCCAGGCAGAATTTGAGGGAGGCGATATTGGCTCTGGAGGCATGCAAAGCCAACAAGTACGACCATAGTATTCTTCTAATGTGAAAAAAGAAAGATTTCTGTTGATTTATATCATACTTCACTATTCTGTGCTCTTCATTTACATTTCTCCTTCTACTTACCAGTTACCCCTTCGTTGATGGACAAGCTATACCACTTGGATGGGAGGATGTTCTGGTGGAACTTGCAGAAGAAATTTTAGAAGACTCCACTCCTAAAAGGTTTGATGCAAGATTCAGAAGATTTTAAATTTTGAATGTCCACAATGACCTTTTTATTGGTTGGGATGGTGGGAGGACTGCACCATTCCCACCACCAACTTTCACTCTATAGTTTTGTGCTGCATTGATCAGTCGCTAAAAGGATGTTTGATTTGAGGAACGATGTGCTTGTTTGGTTTGAGGAATGGAATGGATTGATTTATCAAAACCTCATTCTTTACAGGAATATAATTAGTTATGGTGTCATCCCAACAAAAATCATAGGATGAACCCATAAATGAATCATCTCCTCTAGGATTTGTTCATCCCTCAAACCAAAGAAGCATATCTACTTGAGTTTTGTTGCTAATTTGACAGAGATGACACTGAACTGTGTGATTACAACTTAGTATAGTTATAGCTCTATTTGCCTAACAAATGAAATAATATCATGTAGGTTATTTTTGGTACGAGGCAAGCTCCAAAAACTCTTGGTGGAATTCGTTCCTCCTAAACTAATACTCCAGGTAACTTTGTGCAAATCAGAGATGAAATGTTTGTGTGTCATGATTCAGGGATGCTACTATCTCAACATACGTAACCATGAATACACTCTTCATTCTTGAATCTCTTGCAGAAGCTTGTAGAGCTATTTTTGAAGGGAATTCAGACTAGCATAAAGAGGGAAGTTTATTATTGGCACGCCTATTATGTGAGCTTGCTCTTTCATATTTCCACATTACATGCTGGTCCCCAGTGAACTATGTTAATGGTCAATGGGAATGACTAATTTCAGGATAAAAGGTTGCCTGGTGGTGCGAGTGCACTGCTCAAACTTGAAGGTAAAATGCAATGTCCCCTGTATTTCAATAATTATTTCCCTTGCTCTGTATTCAAACCCATAGCTAATTTGTTCGACAGTTATTTAAAAAATGTGGACATATATGACCGAATAAATACCCTCAAAACTTGCTTCTGGAACTATCTAGTTTTTGAACTGTTCTCGGAAAATAAAAGATTTCTTTATTTTATTTCGGTTACCTCTGATCATTGCCATTATAGATTACAACTTTAACAACTATCAACTTTCCTTTGTTTTTGTTTTTTTTTTGGCAGAATTTGTTGCTAAGTTCATGAGCATCCACCGTAAGAGCTCGCCAGTTAGCTCATGACCATCGGCCTTAGATTCCTGACCTGATATGCTGCGGCAAAAATTGGTAGAACAAGGGGAGCGTGAATCGCTGCAGGTGGTTCACTTCTGCAGAATTTCTGTTTGTAGCAATGGCTTCGCTCTGGGTTACATCCATTTCCCCCCTTTTTGTTGCAATGGTACTGCTATTTGTGCTGTGCAGTTGGGTTGTGTTGTGGTGCATCCTTTTTTGCTGGTGCTTCCGCAATCACAGAGTGGTAGACGCTAAGTTCTTTCGCATTTGGTCTTTTGTTCATGAGACTTGTCGAACTGACTACTCCCTACCAACGCAGCTGGCGTGGATATGTAAAAAGTGTAGAGAATAAGTGCCTGCGTGTTATGTGGCAACGTGTTGTTGCATACAGATGAAAGCAGACACGTATAATTTTGTGTTATGTGCATTCTGTATAGTATCTTCTTAGTATTTTGGAGAGGGAAGAAATTGCTTTTGTGGTAGAAAAGGCACAAGTGGACGAATGGGTAGAAAAGGCCATCAGCCCGTCCCGTCACGTTCCAAGTCTGCCTTTGCGTTGCGTTGCTCGGCCGCCCAATTCGAGCTCGCGGGCTGAGACCAGCCGGCCTCATGGGCTCACCTGGGGTCAGGAAGGATATTTCGCGACACGACCGAGGCTGCTCGGTGGGCCCGTCCGAAGCTCCGGCATGGAATCCTCGGCCGTACGGGCGCGGACCCCATGGTCCACGGCGAACGAGGTCTACCCGCGTCGGCTTTCCGATTCCCCGTATATTCCCGGGGTCGTGGGACACGGGAACCAGATGCGGTGCGGCCCCTACACCTGACACACGCGAGGTAAACTCTCAGCAATTACATTTTGGCTTTTTCATCAATTACCTAAGTCCCAAATGCAAAACACACTTCCCATTAGTGTTCAACGCTAGCACTGCTATTTTCATTTGGCATGTGATGTGTATGTGTCATTTGTAGATGACCACTCACAGTTTGAGGCATGTGAAAGATTTGACTCTTTATAAAGCAATCTTTACAAGAAGCACATGTAACTTCTTTTAAATTTTTAGTACACTGATTAACCTGTCAAAAATCTATCAGATTGTAGACATTCTTACATATATATCAAAAAAGGAGAATTTTGATCTTCCTGCAAGTTTTGCTACTGCTATTGCAAGTCTGTCCAGGCAGAATTTGAGGGAGGCGATATTGGCTCTGGAGGCATGCAAAGCCAACAAGTACGACCATAGTATTCTTCTAATGTGAAAAAAGAAAGATTTCTGTTGATTTATATCATACTTCACTATTCTGTGCTCTTCATTTACATTTCTCCTTCTACTTACCAGTTACCCCTTCGTTGATGGACAAGCTATACCACTTGGATGGGAGGATGTTCTGGTGGAACTTGCAGAAGAAATTTTAGAAGACTCCACTCCTAAAAGGTTTGATGCAAGATTCAGAAGATTTTAAATTTTGAATGTCCACAATGACCTTTTTATTGGTTGGGATGGTGGGAGGACTGCACCATTCCCACCACCAACTTTCACTCTATAGTTTTGTGCTGCATTGATCAGTCGCTAAAAGGATGTTTGATTTGAGGAACGATGTGCTTGTTTGGTTTGAGGAATGGAATGGATTGATTTATCAAAACCTCATTCTTGACAAGAATATAATTAGTTATGGTGTCATCCCAACAAAATTCATGGGATGAACCCATAATGGATCATCTTCTCTAGGATTTGTTCATCCCTCAAACCAAATGCCCTATACATACTTGAGTTTTGTTGCTTTTTTTTTTAGACCAAGTTTTGTTGCTAATTTGACAGACATGACATTGAACTGTGTGATTACAACTTAGTATAGTTATAGGCTTATAGCTCTATTTGCCTAACAAATGAAAGAATACCATGTAGGTTATTTTTGGTACGAGGCAAGCTCCAAAAACTCTTGGTGGAATTCGTTCCTCCTAAACTAATACTCCAGGTAACTTTATGCAAATCAGAGATGAAATGTTTCTTTTTATGATTCAGGGACGTAACCATGAATACACTCTTCATTCTTGAATCTCTTGCAGAAACTTGTAGAGCTATTTTTGAAGGGAATTCAGACTAGTATAAAGAGGGAAGTTTATTATTGGCACGCCTATTATGTGAGCTTGCTGTTTCATATTTCCACATTACATGTTGGTCCTTAGTGAACTATGTTAATGGTCATTGGGAATAACTAATTTCAGGATAAGAGGCTACCTGGTGGTGCAAGTGCACTGCTCAAACTGGAAGGTAACATGCAACGCCCCTTGTGTTTCGATAACTATTTCTCTTGTTCTGTATTCAAACACATAGCTAATTTGTTCTGACAGTTATTTAAAAAAATTGGGCATATGTGGCCGAATATAGACCTTCAAAACTTGCTTCTGGAACTATATAGCTTTTGAACCGCACTTGGAAAATAGAAGATTTTTTATTTATTTCGGTTACCTCTGACCATCGGCATTGTAGATTACAACTTTAACAACTATAAACTTTCCTTTGTTTTTCGGCAGAATTTGTTGCCAAGTTCATGAGCATCCACCGCAAGAGCTTGTCAGTTAGCTCATGACCATCGGCCTTAGATTCCTGACCTGATATGCTGCGGCAAAAATTGGTAGAACAAGGGGAGCGTGAATCGCTGCAGGTGGTTCACTTCTGCAGAATTTCTGTTTGTAGCAATGGCTTCGCTCTGGGTTACATCCATTTCCCCCCTTTTTGTTGCAATGGTACTGCTATTTGTGCTGTGCAGTTGGGTTGTGTTGTGGTGCATCCTTTTTTGCTGGTGCTTCCGCAATCACAGAGTGGTAGACGCTAAGTTCTTTCGCATTTGGTCTTTTGTTCATGAGACTTGTCGAACTGACTACTCCCTACCAACGCAGCTGGCGTGGATATGTAAAAAGTGTAGAGAATAAGTGCCTGCGTGTTATGTGGCAACGTGTTGTTGCATACAGATGAAAGCAGACACGTATAATTTTGTGTTATGTGCATTCTGTATAGTATCTTCTTAGTATTTTGGAGAGGGAAGAAATTGCTTTTGTGGTAGAAAAGGCACAAGTGGACGAATGGGTAGAAAAGGCCATCAGCCCGTCCCGTCACGTTCCAAGTCTGCCTTTGCGTTGCGTTGCTCGGCCGCCCAATTCGAGCTCGCGGGCTGAGACCAGCCGGCCTCATGGGCTCACCTGGGGTCAGGAAGGATATTTCGCGACACGACCGAGGCTGCTCGGTGGGCCCGTCCGAAGCTCCGGCATGGAATCCTCGGCCGTACGGGCGCGGACCCCATGGTCCACGGCGAACGAGGTCTACCCGCGTCGGCTTTCCGATTCCCCGTATATTCCCGGGGTCGTGGGACACGGGAACCAGATGCGGTGCGGCCCTCCCTCTCCGCCCAGCTCCCACCTCACGCTGCTTCCACTAAAGCGTTATCCCCGTTATGGCATCATCCACACCGTCCACGTCGGCGTCACGCGCGCATCGGACGGTGCACAGCCGGGGCGCGGTGTTCTTTCGCATTTGGTCTTTTGTTCATGAGACTTGTCGAACTGACTACTCCCTACCAACGCAGCTGGCGTGGATATGTAAAAAGTGTAGAGAATAAGTGCCTGCGTGTTATGTGGCAACGTGTTGTTGCATACAGATGAAAGCAGACACGTATAATTTTGTGTTATGTGCATTCTGTATAGTATCTTCTTAGTATTTTGGAGAGGGAAGAAATTGCTTTTGTGGTAGAAAAGGCACAAGTGGACGAATGGGTAGAAAAGGCCATCAGCCCGTCCCGTCACGTTCCAAGTCTGCCTTTGCGTTGCGTTGCTCGGCCGCCCAATTCGAGCTCGCGGGCTGAGACCAGCCGGCCTCATGGGCTCACCTGGGGTCAGGAAGGATATTTCGCGACACGACCGAGGCTGCTCGGTGGGCCCGTCCGAAGCTCCGGCATGGAATCCTCGGCCGTACGGGCGCGGACCCCATGGTCCACGGCGAACGAGGTCTACCCGCGTCGGCTTTCCGATTCCCCGTATATTCCCGGGGTCGTGGGACACGGGAACCAGATGCGGTGCGGCCCTCCCTCTCCACCCCAGCTCCCACCTCACGCTGCTTCCACAAAAGCGTTATCCCCCTCGTGGCATCATCCAGACCGTCCACGTCGGCGTCACGCGGGCATCGGACGGTGCTTAGCAAGGGCGCGATGAGCCCGGGCCCACCAGTCCCCTCACGTCGACGAAAAGCGAAGCCCGGGGGGCTGTACTGAACTGAAATATCACAGCGAGGGAAGCCCGCATCACTTGGACAGGAGCAGCGGGCACGAGGCCACTCCGCCGGTTTGCACTCGCCTCCCTCTCCTCGCTTTCGCCACCAACGGACCTTTCCCCGATCGACTACGGTGAGTTGCCTGGTTCTCCTCCTCCTCCTCCTCCTCCTCCTCCTCCTCGATCCTTCCTGTCCACCCTGTTCTACCCTGATAGATTGGTGTTTGCGTCGAGCGCTTGACGGGGTTTGGTTCCTTGGGACATGGTGCCGTGCGAGCGCATTTCCTGCGGTGCGTGCTCGTGTGCTGTTGTCTGTTGCTCGACGGTTGCTTCTTGCCTGCCGATGCGCCCGCTGGATCGTTTTCTTTCCTGCACTACGATTTGATGGTGCTGATCAGAGGATGACGGTTTTATTCTTATCTTTCTTTAGGCAGTTTGTGTTTGGGCCTTTTTTTTTCATTCTATTTTCCGCTTTTTCCCTTTTCCTTGTCTCGTGCATTTGGGTGTTCGTGGATGCTCTCTTCAACTGTTGCAAGGACAACATCAACATTTTCGTCTGGTATCGTTGGATCTACTTCGATTTATTCTGGATAGGGCCGTTTCCTCGCTGTGTGGTACTGTGGTGTTCCTTTTTTTTTTATGGGAGTGGTGTTCCTTTTCGAGCGCCCCTTTCCAGTTTTGGTTCGCTATAAACATGTAGCAGCGCTGCAGCCTCATCGGCTTTACCCCCTGGCCTGCTCTTTCTGAGGATTGTTTCCAATCCGAGGTACATTTCTAGCAGCGGGCATGCATTTCTCTGTAACAACCACCCTTGTGGACGATTCCATTATTTGCAAAATCTGCTGCTGCAGTTATTCAGGACTAGATTCTTCTTCGTCTTACGTTCTACTAGAAAAATGACTCTTCTTCGTCTTGTCGTATGCACTGTTAGTCATGCCACTGATGTCACATTTTCTCGTATTTTTCGTAACTGTTGACTAGGATCATGCTAGTTCTGATTAATTTATTGCAATCGCCAGGCTGCTGCTCGTAAACTGCATAGGATGGCACTATTCTAACCGTATCCCTTGTCAATCGCTTAAATAAAGTTCACTTGGCATTGTTTATTGGCCTCTTTCTCCGTGCTGTGTTGAAGTTACTTAGAAGGGCACTTTCGATCTGCCTTTTTCTGTGTGGCTTCGAAGCTAGTCGGAGAAAGAACTTTTCTATGTTTCCAGTTCCTTGAATCTTGATTACTTACGTCTCTAAAGTTATTTGGCTGCTAGTTGGAAGTTTGGAACGTGTTTCGTAAATTATATAAATTATTTTGGTTGGCAACGGGGCAGGAACGTCTATATTCTGGTATCATGGATAGTATGATTGTTATAGTTGAAAACTGCATACCTTGTTTTCTAAGTAGTACTAGGTATCCGGACTCCGGTGTTGATCTACAAGCTCTGGAAACGATCATTGCTATGGAAACTCGATAATCGCATCATCTTGAATGCTATTACACAGAGATCAGGGACGGTAGCCTAATCAGGATTCTTGATATGGACAAAATTGATCTAATATTGTGCCATTAGTTTATAATATCTACTTTCTTGAGGATCAGGCAACTCGAGCACAAAACGTGTAAGTTCAGGGTCAGGTTACTTTGAGTTTGAGCTAGTGTATTACATTGAAGAGTGTTAGTGAACAACCTTGTGCATGCAAGAAGCAAAATATGGAAGCTATGCATTCAACATCCGGCTGTTATTTGAGCATTCTGTTATCAGATTTGATGTACAAGTGTTTAACGAAGTGGAATTTGGTTCATCAGCAATGGTAGCACTGTTATATTTGTATCATTGGCACGCAGCTGCTGTAGTGGATAATAACCCTTGAGGACGTCGTTATTCAATAGCTACACATATAATATAATAGTATTTTGCTAAGCATATTGTCTTGCACTCTTTTTTCTCACGACATGGTTGGAGGTCATATGTAACCTTGTCATGTTAAGTTATTCATGTTTGCTTCTTGTGGTCCTTGATTAAAGAAACTTTCAAATTAATGAAATTGTTTTAAATTTTAAAGCCATGGCTGGCGAAGCTGATGGAAACATTCAAACGGGCTCAAGATCCGCCCCTGCTGCTCTCAATGAGCGTATCCTTTCTTCCATGTCCCAGAAACACGTTGCTGCTCACCCATGGCATGATTTGGAGATAGGTACGAATGCTTTGTTGTTATCATGGCTATTATCAATTTGCTAAGTTTTGTTATGCTATAACATTGTCACCTTTCCATTTTATTATGGTTTATGAAGTATCAAAATACACATGTTCTCTGTAGTTCTACATAAGTAATCTGCCGTTTCATCTTATTGTATATTTTTTCAAATGCAGGGCCAGGTGCTCCTGAAATTTTCAACTGTGTAAGTTTCCCTTTTTACCACTAGATTGTGAATTTGGTTGGTATTCCTGATTGTAATCGTCATACATAAATTGAGCCTCAAATGACAGCGTAGGGAGTTAGTAACTGAAATTCTTGGCCTGTTTTGCAGTCTTGGACTCCTCAATTTAAAACCTCACTGCATCTATCTATTGCTTGCTGAGACAATAGAGCTCAAGTTATGCTGTACCAAATCAATACTTATGATATTTGAATTTGTTAGTTTGGCCATGATATGTAGGTATAATATACTAATATATACTAGTTCCAACACATCCCACATGTCGTGTAGCATGAATATGTATTAGTTCAACCAAGTCTCCGGTTATCTTACTAGGGTCTAGCTACATTGTCAATTGTCAAATCAACGGTTTTGTATCTAGCAGCTAAGACAACCTTACTACTCGATTGGGAATTGTTGATGTTAGGACAGGGCGGTTAGTTAAAAATAGAACTAACCCTGTTATTATTTGTTATAGTCCAAAGTCATTTATTTATTTAGCTGGTGCTTTGGAATATAGCATATCCTAATTCTGTCTTTATCTATAGTATAATGAAATGAACACCTATAAAGTAAGTTACAATTATTGTTATTGCTATTGTCAGGTGGTTGAAATTCCTAGAGGCAGCAAAGTTAAGTATGAGTTGGACAAGTCAACTGGTCTTATCAAGGTGAGGTCCTATTTGATGTTAGAGTAAGTTATATTTTTTTGCGTGTGTTGGTTAATTCTGAAAAAAATTGTTCTTATATGCACATTATAATCCCTTTTGAAACATGCTGAGAGGTTGAACAGTACGTCAACTAGCTCTGTTCCGTACAAATTTAGTCTTTGTTGATAAGGAACTAAAAAGAGCACATGACATACAACAGCTTGTTTTTCACAAGGAATTATGGAGTTACACACGACATGCACATGAAATTAACAGTACGAGGATTAGCATTGCATGGAAATATGGAGATCTTGCATGCTATAACAGCTTGTTTTTCACATGGACAATTGTTAATTGAAGGTTTCTTGTTTCAGGTTGATCGTGTCCTTTACTCCTCTGTTGTTTACCCACACAACTATGGTTTCATTCCACGCACACTCTGTGAGGATAGTGACCCCATGGATGTCCTTGTCCTGATGCAGGTATGTAATGTCTGTAAAGTTTAAAATATTCTTGTATCATCAGCTTTACTATAAGCATTGCACACACTTACTCTGGCAGGAACAAGTGGTCCCTGGATGTTTCCTGCGAGCTCGTGCTATTGGGCTTATGCCTATGATTGATCAGGTAAAAAATCTGCATCACTTGATTGTATATAAGTTTCTGTTTCACTTTCACTATGAGCTATTGCGCTCCATATAGTTTTCAGATCACCTAATGTGTTAACCTTGAGCAAAGGCAGCGGAAAACTTGAAAGACTTATGGTGCTCTGTATAAACCTTTTTCTACATCAAAGCTAAGTTTGTACATCTTAACCACCATGCAATATCAATAGGGAGAGAAAGATGATAAGATCATAGCAGTCTGTGCTGAGGATCCTGAATTCCGTCACTACAAGGATATCAAGGACCTTCCCCCACATCGCCTTCAAGAGATCCGTCGCTTCTTTTACTTGTCTAATTATTACATTTATGCTAAATTTGACAGACAAGAAGAATGAGAACAAAGAGGTTACAGTGAATGAGTTCCTCCCCGCAAAAGATGCGATCAACGCAATCAAGCACTCCATGTGAGTTTTGCTCTTCATACGACTCTCACATAATACTCTACCAATTTTCCTTAATCAATCCATTCACTAACTTGTTCCACATATTATACCACAGGGATCTGTATGGGTCATACATCATCGAAAGCTTGAGGAAGTAATCTCCAGCTGTTCAAATGCAGATGCTGCATGTTTTTACTCAGCAGCTTAGCAGCACTACGACATGTATTAACATGCAAGAAGTGAAATCATGAGCAACGGATATTACCTGCTGTCATGTTTAGCAGTGTCTTTTTTTATCCATTATATTCCATGTCAAGTCCAAGAACTTGACCCTTACTGAAAGCTATGATCAAACCGAGACTCTACAGAACGGTTGCCTAATAGAAATACATCCATAATTGCTCATTTGCCTAGCTTCATGGTGCAATCTGATGCAGTGCGTTCGCGATGAGCTCGTCTTTGTTTTATTGTTGTGTTGGCGAGACGCTGATCACTTGCTGTTGGTGACTGGTAGGTTGCTACAGTCTAGGCTGTAACCACATCAGTAGGCTGTCAGTAGTTGTCAGAAATTTTAGCGCTAAAGGTAGACAAGTTACATGTAAAGCAAATACTAGTACCTGGTAGTAGATATTTCTGTTAGTTCAGATTATGTTCAAGGCTTCAAGCACGGCTCTTCTACGAAATACCAATGTTGGTCAATAGTATTATGTATACAAGTCCTAAAGTACAGAGATGGTAAAGATCTGTGGAGCATGTAGAATTAACAGAACATGGAAATGAACTATAAAAGCGTGCTTCTTTATTCAGGATTACCAACCTTTTACAGTACCAACGAGCTACACCCTTAAGTACAAAGTATCAGGTTACCAGACAATCTGAATCATCTGAACACACAGATGTTTCGAAACCACTACCGTCGTGCCTCCAAGAAACTCTAGAATTACAGCACTAAGACCAAAACAGCCTCAATCTCTCAGTAATGCTCTAGAATTTAAGGAAGTGTAATACTGTGCAATGGGAGGATTAAGCGCCAAGCACATGCAGCATGATAGCATTCTGAGCGTGCATTCTATTCTCAGCCTGGGGGAAGACGATTGAGTTGGGAGCCTCGATCACACCATCTGTCACCTCCACTCCTCTCTCTGCAGGCAGACAATGCATAAGGTAGGCCTGTGGACCAGCAATCTCCATTAGTGCTTCATCCACCTGCAAGATCAAAGAATAACACATTAGCAGACAGCCATGAATGCAGCATCATTGCTGAGACAGACTAAACCAGATATGCATAGGTGTTACACATCCCTGTACAATTGGCACTATGACTAGGTATAATGCCTTTACAAGATAACACCACATTGTTGCTGAAGTACAGAAATATCGATATTCTCCCGTTTCTAGTAAATCATCTGACCTAGCACAAGTATACCTATTACTCATCCAGTAATATTAGAATGATTTATTAATATGGCTACTTTATTGGATGAACTGAATGATTCACGCAAGCAGATTCACCAACAAGCCCTCAGACCGGAGGCTCTGAGCTTGAGGTTAATCTCTGCTTAACCCTCCTAACAAACCACGACACTGATAGTACTTTCTGAAGAATGTTTCCACATAGGCACCTATTTTCCAGTCAGTTTGATACGAGACAAGATCAAAAGCAGGATAAGTATGAGGAGATAGACGAACCATGAATCCTTGGAACTTTTGTTTTCTATATTCAGCTTCTTCCTTCTGGCCCATGCTGGCCCAAACATCTGTATAAACAACATCTGCTCCTTTAACTGCTTCCCTGACGTCATTTGTAATTTCAATCTTACTGACCCCAGCACTCCTGGCAATCTCCACGGTCTTGGAATCTGGCTCAAATCCCTTGGGGCAAGCACACACAAAGTGAAAAGGAAGTACAGCAGCCAATAGAAGCCATGAGTGCACAATGTTGTTTCCATCGCCGACATAGACAACCTACATAGCAGCCGAAAAAGTTGGACACGACTGACATGACAAAACGAGACAACATATTCAGTAATTCATGGTACATAGGATGATTTACCTTGGTGTTTTCAATACGACCAATGTGCTCAATCATCGTAAGTGCATCAGCCATTATCTGGCATGGATGGTTATAGTCCGTGAGACCGTTTATGACAGGCACAGGCGCATATTTTGCCAAATCCAAAATATCCTGCCAAAACCATTAAGGGGAGTTAGAAAGACAGTAATAAAACTATCTTCTTCTATTAATGCAATAATACGCAGCTCCCTCGCGTGTCCGAGGGAGAAAAAAAGTTAGGAAGAAGCAACAAATCACAGAAGACAATCCAAAACAGTAATATTTTCATGAACCCAAATTTACAGGTTGCCTGTTTGATTAGTAGAATCAAACTAACTTAATTTGTCGGTGAAAGTGTAAAACCTACACTAAGTTGGAATCGATATTTCATCTTGATCAATTTTCAGCTTCAGAAAATAGAGCTTTCACTGCCCACTCGTATGCACATGGTTTTTAGGCAGCAAGCAACATGCACACACAAATGAAATATGTAAAAATTTGGTCAATAACATACATGCTTGCAGAATCTGCTGGTTAACAATTTTCTCACAAGATTTCTTGGATGTGCAACTGACATACCTGATGACCGAAAACCCTAGCCATAATGATGTCATTATAGCCAGAAAGTACTCGGGCAACATCACGAGTTTCCTCACGCTTACCCATCTGGATATCATCAGGACCCAAATAAATGGCATGCCCACCAAGTAAGAAGAATCCTGTCTCGAATGATACACGGGTCCTCATTGATGGCTTGGCAAAAATCATTGCCATTGACTTCCCTTTGAACGGTTGGAAGCTCCTGTCTCCAGACTTTAACATCGCCTTAACCTCAATCGCACGATTAAGGATTTTCATGATCGTCTCCTTGTCAAAATCATTGATATGAAGGAAATCCTTAGGAACCTGTTTGACTGCAAGAAATTTCTGAAGTCAAGAAAGGAGAGTGTATGTGCAGAAAACTTTACATGTTCAGTAATCAAAGCTTCTCTTCGATGCCTAGAGCATTAAGTCGCATACGACTGTTCCAGAGGATCAAATTCAGAAATCATATTAAGTTAGACTGGTTGTCTCTGTATTTTACACCATGCTGAATTGTGAACCTCAATCTTTTTAGAGCAGAAACAGGCCAATGTCATTGCAACGAAAAATCAAACTACAAAAGGTATCAGTGTAGAAAAATGCTTGGTTTGTAGTACACTACGACAAGGCAATTGGTCCCTTCATTTTTTCATGATTCATGTAAGTAGCATAGTTTCTGATCACGGCATCTCACAGAGCATTTTTCCGTTCATCTAATGGCTACACAAAAAGCAAAAATAAGTAGCCTGAAAATTGACGTATGCAATGGCGCATCATAGCATCAACTTCTCAGCAGGGTTCATTTCTAGTTCAAAGACTTTAGAACTATCAACAACATTTGTGTTTCACGTATTCACCATTAACGTTCCAAACCATACAAGCTTCACAATTTGTCGTGACCTATAACTACTTTCCCCTCGTCCAATCGCACGAGCACAATTCATAAACCCCGTCAGAACCCTAACTACCAATCGAGCTAAACCCCATCAGGAAACAAAAGGAAAAATGCTTCAAGGCGAGTTGAAGTTCTAACCATCTTTCCCAGAGGAGACGGCCACGGGGCTGGACACCGCGGCGGCCGCGAAACCGCGCCGGGCAACGGAGCAAGAGGCGGCGGCGATTGGCCGTGCTGCGTGAGCAGGGAGGGCGAGCTGCGGCCGGAGGCCGCGGGAAGGGACGCGGGAGGCGAGGGAGATGTGGCCGCCGGTGAGGCGAACGCAAGGAAGGACAGGTGTGATTGATGGGTGCGGGAGTGGAAAACTCGGATACTGGCCGGAGTAGGAGGATTACGGGATTTGTTGGACGGAGGCGATTAGCAGGGGGTTGATTCAGCAGTACTACATTTTTAGGGTTAGCTCCCTAGGTTAGGTGAGGCCGAGAGGGGCACTGCTAATTCGCGCACATGCTCGAGTTGGTTCCCTGCGCACCCCTTTCAAATAAGAGATTGAAACGACAAGGCAGCCGCCTTCTTTCTTCCAACAATACTCCCTCTGTCACCTAAAAAAAACCAATATACTCCTTCCGTCCAAGAATATAGTGTACATCTAATTTTGTCCTAAGTCAAACTTCTTGAACTTTGACCAACAATATCTAAAAATATATATTATTTTAAAGTAAGATAATTATATATTGTGAAAGTTCATTTCACAATGAATCTAGTAAAAGCATTTTCATGTTGTCAACCTTTACGGTTTTCTAGATATTATTGGTCAAAGTTCAAAAAGTTTGACTTAGGACAAAACTAGATGTACACTATATTCTTGGACGGAGGG
>LAPY01002920.1:53394-64930 GCA_000970635.1 Eragrostis tef
ACAGCTTTCTTCCGGTCCCGTTTTCTTTCGTGTTCTCCACTCCCCTTGTCCCTTCTCCAGCTCTCCATCCACGCAGTAAAAAAGCGTATATATATTAAAAATATCTTTTATCTATCTATATATAAAAAATAGATACTCCTAGATAAATCCACCGGCAAAAATCGCGCAGCTTCCCTTCCCTTTTGTTCTTCTTGTTGGCTAGCTCCAGGTTGGTCTCGCCCTCGCGCCGCTTATTTTGCCCGGCCCCATAAATTCGAATCCAAACGCGACCTGCGCTGCTGCTGCCGTGGGAAAGGAAACCACGACACAAAGCAAAGGACAACGCCGTCTTCTCTTCCTCGAGGGGCGGAGCCGAGGAGTCGCGGCTATCAGCTCCCGCGCTAGGGTTTCCCTCTCGCTGGAGGCGCCGCGCCGCCAGACCCCGACCCGGACCTTCCCGGTCAGGTGAGTACCACCGCCGCCGACGAATCTTACCTTCCGTTGCTGTTGTTCGGGGTGGGGTGGCAGGGCGAGGGATCTCGCGCCGGTTTGTAGCTTGGTTCGGGGGGCGCCTGCCAGGCTGTTGCGCGGCGAGGTTAGTGTAAGGGGAGGTGATGGGGTCGCGCCTGATCTGGAGGCGTTACTTGGTCGTCGGGGACGCGGATTTGGGTGCTCCTCTTCCGCATGGTGGAATTGGTCGGGTTTTTTAGTCAAATTTTGAAATAGAACTGTTCGATTTGGAACTCGATTGCATCATGTGTTCGTCCGTGCGGTTTCGTGTTGGCGTGTGCAAGTAATCACAGGTTGGGGAATGTATTGAGCGTTCCTCCCTCCTTCCCTTTTTTCGGTGAATGGTTTGTGCGGGTTATCGGCATCTCATGCCGGCGGCTTTTTCAAAGGATAGGGCGCGTACGTGTTCCGCTGGAGATGTTCCCGAATATTTTGGATCGGAATCCCCCAACGCACTACAATTTCGCCCCCGCGAATAACGAAAGGGACTGGTTCATTTTAACCTTATGTGTTTGTTTTTCGATTTCGTTTTCAGGGCCTCGTTGATGCCAAGGAGGTGAGGCCACCGGCGATTCCACTCTGTTTCCGGCAGCCGCAGCTCCATGCCGACCATCACGCACTACGTCCTGGACCCCTTCCTGGAGACTGGGTCCCAAGTGCAGACCCAGAAGGCCACGTCCAAGCCGCCGCCCGTGCCTCCATACAAGGCCACCGAGAAGCCGAAGCCGATTCCTGTGCCGTCTGCTCCTCCTGTTAGGACGCAGACGTCGCCAGCTCTCCATGCCACGCCTGAGAGCACGTCTCTTCCAGAGTCGCCCTCCTCGTTCCCTGGAACCTGGTCGCCGTACCTCATCAACCATAAGCGACGGGGGGCCTCTCTTGCCAAGACACTTTCTCTGGGTGATTGTGGGAGCGAGAGCAGCCAGCCAAAGCTCCCTGTGACGCTGCCTCCTTTGCCAAAGAGGAGTGAGCCCATTGAAGTACATGAGCCTGAGTTTGCGTTTCAGCAAGCGGCTAATGGTCAAGCTGAACGTCACAGTGATCTGGAAGAGGTTTTGGACCGGGAGAACGACATGCTCCAGGACTATGTGACTACAGTAAATGAGCAGAATCTGCCTGAGTTTGAATTTCAGCATGGAAGTCTTGATGCATTAGTGAAGCCTGTCAATGTTGCAAAGCCTTTGAATGGTGGGACAGCAAGGAATTGTGAGAGCGATGCCTTCTTTGAACTACAAGATTCACAGAGTGTGGCTAGTAACACCGAGACTGACGATGCCGGTGCACATGAGCGGTGGTGGAAGCTGAGAGCAGCCAACCGAACCTCCCTGTGACACTGCCTCCTTTGCCAAAGAGGAGTGAGCCCATTGAAGTGCAGGAGCCTGAGTTTGCGTTTCAGAAAGCGGCCAATGGTCAAGCTGAAGGTCACAGTGGTTTGGAAGAGGTTTTGGACCGGGAGAATGACATGCCCCAGAACGACTCCGTGACAACTGTAAATGAGCAGAATCTGCCTGAGTTTGAGTTTCAGCATGGAAGTCTTGATGCGTTAGTGAAGCCTGTCAATGTTGCAAAGCCTTTGAATGGTGGGACAGCAAGGAATTGTGAGAGCGATGCCTTCTTTGAACTACAAGATTCACAGAGTGTGGCTAGTAACACTGAGACTGATGATGCCGGTGCACATGAGCGGTGGTGGAAGCCCAGTTCCCCTTTAGGGACGTCTGTTGGGACGCCTGGTGCAGAATTCTACGATGCATTTGAAGGTACCTATGACATAGTTCCTTTCCAAGGTTTCCAATCATTTTTCTAATGCTATTGTGAAGCCTTTTTCATTTCCCACCCTATCAATGTAGGTCCCTTGTTTTGATCATTATAGACCGTTACAGCAATACTAAAGATTAGCCAACTTATAAGTGTAATTTTTGAAATGCCACCTGAGTACCTGACTTTAGCAATACATTATCTATAGCAAAAATAATAAAAAAAAACTAGAAATCAAATTCCATATGTGAGCATCCTGACTTTTGGCTTCGTTTGTAAATGTAAAGTTGACCATGTCCTGCATTGGTCATTAGTGTTTAGGCAGTGAACTAAACAGTGTATTTTGAATGGATCTGGTCCTAATTGTTTACTCTTGACAATTTCTCCAGTCTAGTGTTAAATGCACTAGTTTTTCCCTCCCTGTACTTTTAGGCGTGGAACAGCAATCTTACAAATTGTTTTATTAGAGATGCAATTTATCCCTAATCTTGCATACAATTTTTCAATGCTATATGTAATTTCAGTCTTTCTCCGCATAGCGTGTTTTTGAACTTTGCCTTGCTCTTGCTAAGGTTTGATTTGTTTACACAAGTGATCCTTATTTGATTGAATGTAATTTGTGTTGAGTGGATTGAGGATTAAAAGGTCGAAGTCAAAGAGGACTCAGCTATGCTCAATGTGTCGAACCATGTGAATCTGTTTGCATCTATTGCATTGCATCGACCAATTACTTATCTAGTTATTTACCCTTTGTGATGGGAATGTTGAAGATATGCTTAGTGTCGCATGGAGATATGATTTTTGACTTATTTTGTCTCATATATCACGTAGTGCTGGTTGAAGCACATGTCTCCATTCTTTGATCCAGCAAAATTTTTGGATGCCTATCTTGCTTCATTTACAAACAAAATGGCTGCTTTCCTGCTTTTGTGCTAAGTTCAATTTTATTGCCTCAAATGTAGAAATTTCCAGTGATGGTGGAACTCGATCTTCGCGATGCGTAGATGATGATCTTCGTGAAATGAGGTTAAGTCTATTAATGGAAATTGAGAGGAGGAAACAAGCTGAAGAAGCACTTGAGAGCTGGCAAAATGAGTGGAAGAAGCTTAGTCACCACCTTTCACTCATTGCCTTGTCACTTCCATCTCCAAGTATAGCTGAAAATACCAGTGATTCAAATATGGAGCCTGGAGCAGAGTTATGCCAGCAAATAACTGTTTCACAACTTGTATCTGCTGCTATTGCAAGGGGATTTGCTCGTGCTGAAGTTGAATCAGAGATGGAAACTGTGATTGCAGCAAAGAACTTTGAGATCGCAAGGTTGTCAGATAGGGTCCAGTACTATGAAGCAGCAAACAGGGAGATGTCTCAAAGAAACCAAGAAGCTATCGGTAATACTTCTTTTTTATCATCGCAGCACAATGTTTCAGTTTTAATTTCATTGATGCCATGCTAAATGCTTCTCGTTATGTTGTCATCCTAGCTTTCTAGCAGTAGCATTACACTCCTACTTAGCTCCTATTGGAATACTGTGCCTATTGTATAGATGTTTGCTTAGTTGAATGAGAAATGGGTGAAAAAGAGCTAAAGGCATTCATTGTTTGAGTGCATATATGTTATTTTATGTCACATTTTTTTTACGGGTTACATCAGATATGTTAGCTGCCTTAACACTCAACAATCTTCTTGTTCTCTGCTTTTACAGAGATGTCACGGCAACAGCGGAAGAACCGTAAGAAGAAACAGAAGTGGTTCTGGGGTTCAGTTGGGCTTGCAGTCACCCTTGGCGCAACAGCCATTGCCTGGTCCTACCTACCTTCATCGCAGCCCCAAGCTGCAGAATCAAATAGCGTCAGCAGCGACTAGAGAGAGCTAGGAAGCAGATGCATATCCTTTCAGAAGCCTAACAAAGCTCTAACTACTAGAGGGAAAAGTTGTATAAGTTTTTTTCATTTGGTGATCGGCTGTGATCACTACAATCCTCTGTTTGCCGCTTCCTGTAAAAAATGGATGGGTCATCTCCGTTCTGGATTGGCTCCATTCCTTCACAGTAAATCTCTTTGAATAGCTGGTTGAGCAAATAATATGAGGAATGTGGATATGGTTAGCAACTCATCAGCTCAAGTGGAGTTGATTGTCGCCCACAGTTTTGTTCCGATTTTCTTTCTGTCCTCGAAGCAAGGAGATGGACTCATGGAAGTTTTGATGTTTGTTGCATCAGTTTTCCCAGTTGTTTGCTCTGCAATTGCTTGCTACGCGATTGCTGTCTCCGGCTGCATGAATTTTGTCCCCCTTTGAACCCGCCAAGGCAGTACTCTTCTGATCATTATCTGATGCCTCCGTGGTTATGTACACGTCCAGTTTTGTTCCTCCACCCTTTGGATAGACTCCGCACTAGAAGCTTTTGGAACATCAACTGAGGTATAGATAAATCGCATACTTTACTGTTTTATACAGTACCGCAAGAAAGCATTGCTAGCCAAATGAGTCCAAAATTTTGAATGGTGAGTACTTCAGTTATTTTACAACAGATCGTGCACACACTCCGGCGACAACGCTCTCTATGATCATGTTTTTTCAAAACAGAATGGAAGCCACGAATAGCTACAATCTGCCAAAAAGAAGAATGAAGATGACAGTAAGAAGGATCGAACATTTGCTGCCCTAACTACCCAGCAGTGGTAAACATAGAATATTTCTATTTGTTATGCCCTCTATTCAGTAGTCTTTGAAGCTCCCTTCAGAATAACTTCCAGTGTGATCATCCTAAATCCAGACAATCCTTTTCCATTTTCAATTTTGTTTTTGTTCCTACGAGTCAATCTCATTGCAGCCATGAAGTGCCATTACTCATCCTTGAGCCAGTCACAAATGACATAGATGATAAAGCCAATACAAAATACTGCTGATCCGAGGATGATTGCATTCCGGATCAACGGTGAAGAAGCGTATACCTCCTTCACAAGCGAATGCCAGAGCACAAACCATAGAGCGCCGAAGGCAGATCCTACAGCAGCTCCCACAATAACCTGGTTTAGTGTATGAAGACGCTGTGACACCCGTAACCACGACTGCACTTCAACAGAACAACGGTTAGGGTGCAGTCAATGACTTAAAATTACAAGCTAATGGCAACCATTTGCAATATGATTAAATATGTAGAAGAGTGGAAACATTTAGGTTACAACCATTGAATTTAGTAATACATGGTAAAATTTAGTAAGTGCAGCAATATTCTTACTAGATAGGTGGCTACCGACAGAGTTGCAGGCCCAAGAATCATCGTCAGATAATTTGTCCCAAGCCAGTAGAACACTGAATTGCAAAACAAAATGTGTAGATAAGCAATGCAGTCCACCTCACTGGAGAAAGGGGCATTTTATTGTATTGTATAGTTTCATGTGTCCTAAAACAATTAGAGCAGCAAATACGGAATATATATAAAGATAATTCTAATTTGGTTGTACTCATTTTATAGTTGCATGGAAGATCCACATTGAAAAAAAAAGCTAAAAGAAAAACATGATTTTCAATAATTTTAGAAAGAAAACCTAGTCAATTAAATTACATTTTAGCTTCCTTCCTCTATGTGAGTAATACTACTGCATAGAGAGTATTTAGAACAGATAATGGGCTTTAACAATCCTTTATGCCCTTAGTGTTGGCAATAGAGAGTATTGACATGTTGCATCATGATCAGAGGTAAATCTTTCTACAGTTCTTACATGAAAGCACTAGGACGGTCGCGGCAAAGAATATGGACTGTGCATGTGATGATGGCATTCCAGGATCAGACCGTAATGCTGGTGCAGGTCTTTCATGATTTAGTATCTTCTTAAGAATGTGTGAAAGTAGACTGTTGGCAACCGCACCGAACAAAACCCACATAATTTCGACATCATGCTTCCAAAGAGCTGCAACAGTAAAGGAACAACCCACCAGCCATTTACTCTGCCGCACAACTTTGTTGGTTCAGTACAGGGTCCAGAATTCCAAGTAAAATTTTGCAACATTAAGCTTGAGTAATATTGAAAAGGTCATTTGCATATATATTGCAGTATGAAGCTAGAACAGTTTAATAACCGGTAAATGTAGCATATTGCAAATTGCAAGTGGCAAAATGACATATACTTGCAACTGAACATTTAGCAAGATAAAGTAGTTCTACTAAAGCAATACACACAAGTACTAGCAAAGCAGTCCATAATCCTATGCATTGAGGAATCAGAATATCCTAGAGGTTTAGTCCCTTTTAGTAATCTTTTTAGTTCCATGCAAGCTTTTTCAGCTTGTCTAGCAAGTTTAAGAGCTCATTTACATGCAACAGAACTGCTGTAAAGCAAATGAGAATTTATCAGATGAAGTCAAACTTTCGTTAGTCTGCTACTCTACCAACAATATCCATAGCTCCATGCCAAGAAACACTCACCATTCGATTCAGCGCCGCCTCCACCAGCACCCGCAGGGGCGCTCCCCGCCTCGCGCCAGGCGACGACTCCTCTCCAAGCATCGCGTCTGCCTCCCCGGAAACGCCGATCTCCGGCGAGGCCCCGCCCCCAACCCGGGCCATCTCGGCCATGCACACCACCCCCAGCCGCAGCCTTGGCCACCTACGGACCGGCGGCGACAAGAACCGATCTTTGCAGTGCGGCGGCCTACTGACGGAGGCGAACAAGCAAAGGCTTGGTTGTACTCATTTTATAGTTGCATGGAAGATCCACATTGAAAAAAAAAGCTAAAAGAAAAACATGATTTTCAATAATTTTAGAAAGAAAACCTAGTCAATTAAATTACATTTTAGCTTCCTTCCTCTATGTGAGTAATACTACTGCATAGAGAGTATTTAGAACAGATAATGGGCTTTAACAATCCTTTATGCCCTTAGTGTTGGCAATAGAGAGTATTGACATGTTGCATCATGATCAGAGGTAAATCTTTCTATAGTTCTTACATGAAAGCACTAGGACGGTCGCGGCAAAGAATATGGACTGTGCATGTGATGATGGCATTCCAGGATCAGACCGTAATGCTGGTGCAGGTCTTTCATGATTTAGTATCTTCTTAAGAATGTGTGAAAGTAGACTGTTGGCAACCGCACCGAACAAAACCCACATAATTTCGACATCATGCTTCCAAAGAGCTGCAACAGTAAAGGAACAACCCACCAGCCATTTACTCTGCCGCACAACTTTGTTGGTTCAGTACAGGGTCCAGAATTCCAAGTAAAATTTTGCAACATTAAGCTTGAGTAATATTGAAAAGGTCATTTGCATATATATTGCAGTATGAAGCTAGAACAGTTTAATAACCGGTAAATGTAGCATATTGCAAATTGCAAGTGGCAAAATGACATATACTTGCAACTGAACATTTAGCAAGATAAAGTAGTTCTACTAAAGCAATACACACAAGTACTAGCAAAGCAGTCCATAATCCTATGCATTGAGGAATCAGAATATCCTAGAGGTTTAGTCCCTTTTAGTAATCTTTTTAGTTCCATGCAAGCTTTTTCAGCTTGTCTAGCAAGTTTAAGAGCTCATTTACATGCAACAGAACTGCTGTAAAGCAAATGAGAATTTATCAGATGAAGTCAAACTTTCGTTAGTCTGCTACTCTACCAACAATATCCATAGCTCCATGCCAAGAAACACTCACCATTCGATTCAGCGCCGCCTCCACCAGCACCCGCAGGGGCGCTCCCCGCCTCGCGCCAGGCGACGACTCCTCTCCAAGCATCGCGTCTGCCTCCCCGGAAACGCCGATCTCCGGCGAGGCCCCGCCCCCAACCCGGGCCATCTCGGCCATGCACACCACCCCCAGCCGCAGCCTTGGCCACCTACGGACCGGCGGCGACAAGAACCGATCTTTGCAGTGCGGCGGCCGACTCACGGAGGCGATCAAGCAAGGGCGAGAACATGAAACTGCAAGCAGCAAGCAGGGCATGGTTCTTGGCGCGACGACCGGCGAGACAACGCGGCGGGAGATTCTCTAGCGGAGGAAGAGAGCATCTCGGATGGTTACGGGAGAGGGGATTTGGTAAATGCTTATGTTTGGATGGATTGTCGCACTTGGCGGCAGGTGTGCTTGACGGGATAGGGAAAGACTGGCTGGCTGTGGGAGCCGGGAGAGGATTGGAGGGAGGCTGAGGCTGACTGGCCGCTGGGTAGAAAGGCAAGGACAAGAAAAACAGACAGACAAGAAATAGATAAAGCTTGGGTTTCGTCTGAAACGAACTGGTTTCGTCTGAACTCCGAAGGACACCTTTGCTCTGTCCTCGCGAGTGTTTGTGCATGTTTGAGAGTTGGTTTCAAAGGTGTCGGGTGCTTATCACATGGGAGATTTCAATTCGAGGCGTGACAAAAACTTCTGAAGGTATTTGTGCATGTGAAGAGTAATGCGTAGCTGTGCTGAGGTCAAAATCACGTGAAGAGATCAATATTATGGAGCGGTTGATTTTTTTTTTGGGTGGCAACTTCACATCCTTTATAATCAATCAGGAGGGTGATTGAGCAAGCAAGATTGTTCATGACTTAAATCCCAGTAGATTAGACAACGATGGGGAGGAGAGAAAAGATGTCAAATATACCCACCCTATTTGTTCCTTGTGTCCTTGTTTTTTGGTCAGAAATAAGCCTGACAATGATGTATCAACCACAATGGCTACGTTCTTGCTGACTCTTAAGAATATTAATCACGAGGGATTAATCCCTTTTTTCAGTAATGAATACAAGTAAGTGCCTGTACCCGTACTGCACACTCCAACACCTTTCAAGTGATTTGAAAGAGAATAGTAGTGGTCAAAATCGCACAACAACGAGTTTTATTTTTAAATCATGCACAACAATGAGTTGAAAGAGTTAGGGGAGACGGGTTGTCGGTCTGGATGGACGCGGAGGGATGTACTACAGCCTTGATTTAGAGAGTTTTTAAAACGCTTTTGAGAGTTTTTAATATGAGTCGAGCGGGCCTCATTTGAGGCTATCAAAGAGGTATGTATGCATTTGATGCCTCCCAGTTAAGCACAAAATTGGCTTGTTCGCTTCACTGCTTTGCACAGTGTTTCAGTTATTTTTTCTGCAGCCACTACAGTGTTAGTCGCTACAGTGTTCGCAGTTATTTCTCTGCAGCCGCAGCGCAGCCGCAGCACAGACTACCGAACAGGCTGAATAATAACTGACAAAAATCATTTGTCCTCATGAACATAAACAATACAATCTGCTAATTTAAAATTTGCTTATCCAAAATTCCAAACTTTTGTGCAGAGGTAAGCTCTTGACTGAACTTCCCTCTAAATAATTTTCCTTATGCAGTCCTAAGCTACACTCTTAGAGGCATGAAACACGTACAAGAATATGTCAAGCTTTGTTCCACAGATAGTAACACAATTGCTTGGTGAAATCAATTTGATATGGGAATTTAAAAGCATATATAACGAAGTAAGATTATAAAAATGGAAGGAATTAATTCACATCAAAAGACTATTATTATCTTATAATATGGAACATGTTCCACAAGATTCATATTGAAAGATCATTTAGGCTTGTGATTTTTTTTTTCAACACCGATTCAATGCATTGAGAGGTGAAGGTGCAATTATATGTTGAGAGATTCTAATAAATCAGAACATGGTCACAATACAAGTGGCAACCATATAAGTGGCAAGTGGGACCAGGAAACACTCATTTGGTTGTGGAATGACTAATTATTTCATGGGTGAATTTCAGATATTGCAACCACACAACTACTCAAATTCCCACTCCCCGCCAATACCATACTGTAAAATTGCAGTTCCCAAAATCAGCTCCGACAAGATAAATAATGTTTACAGTTCCCAAAATCAGCTCCGACAAGATAGATAATGTACCTGGGCAGTCGATGAGATTGAGCATGGTGTTGAAGTATAGAGGAAGGGCATTATGCTGATCTAGAAGACAACATTCAGCGTCCCAAAGAGCAGCCCAACAGACCTCGGTAGCCGACCGCTTCATCAATCTGTTGCATATGATGTGCCCTCTAGGCATTCATAGAATATTGGCATAAAACTGCAAAATCTCACAGCAGAGATCACACTCACAACACAATAAACACACCACAGATTTGACACTTAAGGGCAATAAGGTCTGAAAACGAGAGTTAACTATCAAAGTTATTACATAAGAGATTATATCATTTAAGGTTCATATCAAACATTACAAACTCAGACCACATCAAATGTTGAAGTGCAGATTAATATCCCAGTTAAGCATTGCTTCAATGCATCGAGTGACTTTAACGAGTCCGGACTTGTAATCAAAGACATCCTGCTCAGTTTTGGGCTCTATACGGGCCAATTTAGGGTGTCCCAAATCTGATGAGGGATTTCTTCCACCGGGGTGAGCACGGCCACCGTCTTCGTATTCAGTGGGATGATAGTGCCAAACTCATGCAGCAACTTTGCTTCTTTGTCCAACAGCTCCAGTGCAGGTTCGTCTAGAATGCCTCCTTCTTTGATCACCCTTTGCGCCGTCCGGAGTCTGGCCAATGTGAACTGGAGCTGGCTATCCAGTCGAGCAAACAGATGGAGCTGATCCATGCCGGTCACACGCCACCCTATGTTCGCCCTGTTGTAACGGAGGTCGGTCCACATGTGGTTTGCCTCTTTGATCTTTACCCCAGCAACATGGATGCGCGTCCGCAGGACCCAGGTCTGAACTGGTGGGGCGTTTTCCTCATCGGATGCCAATTCAGAGACTTCCCTTAAAAGGCTAACAACCCGGACTTCTTGATTTGGATTCAGGTGGACCGGCAACACCCTCACCTCCTGCACATAATCTGTAGCAAGTTGGACGACGTGGTTTAGCATGTCCAAATCATCGTGCTTGATGCACTTGGCGACACTTTTGGCATGCCTCATCACAGCGTCGAGGATGGTGACGGGGCCAAGCAGTTCCTGCTGCTTGACCACCCCCGCTTGAAGTTGCAGCACATCGGCGGCATGTTGGAATTGATCGCCGTTGATGTCATGGAGCCTGATGACTCCGAGCGCTGCCTCCACATTAGCCAGCGCCTCATCCAACCCCCGGGCAGCCTCCACCTGATCCCAGCTTCGAACACTCCAGTGATCTCCCACGACAGCTTGGCGAAGAGCCCCCTCCATGGCCGGTGCATCGCGGAGGCGCGGGATCACAAGCACAAGCGCTTGACGTGGGCCAGCGCCGACGGCGCCCTGGATGTCAGCGAGCGAGGATACGAGAAGCTCGGGGGCGGCATTCATTGCGACGGTCCGATGAGGACGCGGCGGCGGGGGGGGGGG
>LAPY01002921.1:26468-45377 GCA_000970635.1 Eragrostis tef
AAATGGGAAGGGGGGGGGGGGGGGGGGGTTGTAAGATGGAATCTTTCCTGATATAGAGTTTGAGTTCTGAAATCTTTTCCCTAGGCGGTAGAGTGCCCGGATGACTAGGTCCCTAGGCGACCGCGTAAAGATCGCCTAATCGTCCGTTCAGTACAACTAGGTGGCTGAACGGTGGTCTGGCGATCGTTCAGGTCAGAGCGCTTTGAAAACATGGCACGCGGGAGAGTTGCGTATTTTGTATTATTATAGGGAAAAAAGAGTGGTCCATACAATCATCCCCTCCTACTGGGACCAAGGTAAGAGGGGGTTATAACAATTTTTCACATGTAATAATGGCTACTTTGGTTACAATGTATTTTTTGCAGGCCCAGCAGCATTCAGGCCACGTGTGCATGCAACCTCAGTATATGGTTCATCTGTCGAGCGTGGGCGTCCTGTGCTACAAGGGCTTCTAGCTGTTGATATAATAGCTAAAGAGGTGGTACCCCAAAAAATAATGTTCGTGTTTTCTTGTTAATTTATATTTACTTGTCAGTTGCTCTTATTTTCTCATTAGGTTCTTGGATGGGTTCAATTGATGCCAAACTATGCAACTGAGCTTGTGGAGTATGTCCGCACGTTTTTAGAACGTACACATGAGAGATGCCGTGCTTCATATATGGAGGTAGTGTAAGAATTGAGTATTATTTTCTGTTATGCAATTGGGTTGAAGATCATAGTTAGTGATGGTAGGAGATAAGTAGACATATGTCCTGTTTGTTTCCTCTCCAGATTTTATAATCCAGATTATAGGTGCTCGATTATATAAGCTGGATTATATAATCTGTGCATGGTTGTTTGGCAGCCTAGATTATTGGAACTGAGATTATTGGTTTTAGATGTAAGAAGACAATAATGCCCTGACTGTTTTAGCCGCGCCTTTCCTAGTTCGTTTTTGACATTTTATACTTTAGAGGACTTAAAAAAACTGGTACAATATAAAATTGGATAAGTGCCAAATATTGTTAGGGCCGGCTTTATCCTCATATAAGGATTTAAGGAAGAATGGTGTTTGTTTGAGAATCAAGAAATAAGTAAGCGCTATCTCCCTCTCTGTCCTGCCTCCTTGGTGCGGTGCCGTCATGGGTCCTCCACGCCGGTGAAGTCCAGGGCCACGTCCTACACTTTTAAATACAACCTTCACCGCAATTCACCGTCCAATCATCCCTACACGAGAGCGTCATTCTTGCACGTAACATCACTGCCTAAGCTTATTATTTGACCAATTGAGCTGGCAGACCTTCTGGCTTATTAGAGGCTTCAGAAAGTGATAATAGGTAGGTATTGATGTCAAAGTATAGGTGTTAGCAATTCTTGGAAGGTGCCTTCAGTTGAAGGACTACACTCATGGAAGAACTAAATCTGATCCTAGTGTGCCTTCAATTTAACGCGGACATGGGCATTGTTAGAGGCATTTTGTTACCTTGAGGTATTGGAGCTTATTCGGAAATAATTCAATTGCTTATAAATTACGCCCCTTGTGGTGACCTCATTTTTCTTGTCTAGTCCAACATATTTATAGAATAGCACAATTCATCATGCTTGAAATGACAGATGCATTTATGATGATGGCGCTTATGATTGCTATATGTCAAACATATTTCGTGGCTAGCTGTCAATTGACTCAACCTTAGGCTTGTATCCTATGCCTTGTATAGTTTCAATAACTTGGTGAGACTATTGCTACATTTAGCATGGTTTTCATTGTATGTATCTTTCAACAGTACACAACTATGGGTTACACGCAACACGCCTATTACTTTAAGATCAATATTTTGGTCTTTTTTTTCGCAAATGCGTAGGTGTCCTGCGTATCTTTGTATTAATATAGAGAAAAAAAATGGTCCTTACACTTCACTCCACCTCACTCTGAACCGAGCTGTGAGGGGCTGAAGTACATCAAAAGATTTTAACCCTTAAGAAAAGAAATAAAAGCTGACTCGTGGCCTCTCCAAGAGAGAAACCAAAGAATTAACTCTGCCCGCCTACTCGACCTAGACCAGAGAATTAACTCCACTCACCTACTCGTCTGTTAGGCCCCGAGCACCAGCGGGACGCCACAAGTGATGCTCATCTTTGAAGGATCTCAATAAGCCATTCAAGCAGGGAGTAGCGCCTTCGAAAACACATGAATTACGGTGTTTCCGGAGTAACCATGCGCCCATGATGGCTAGGGTGTTGAAGCCCTTTCTCGTCTTTCTGAACCTTCTTATTACTCTTTCTCCACCACTCCGCAAATGGATTCATGCCATCTTGAAACACATCTCTCCAGTCCCAGTGGAGCAAGTACTTTGAACTAAAATTGACGAGCAAAGACGCAAGTGGTTAGGATATGCACAGCTAGAGTTGTGCGAATTGAAGGAGATTTTTTTTTATAGCCACATTGATACACTGTTTTCTTCTGTCACATACATACTTCATGATTCTTCTATGGTATGTTGCAGGCTGTCCTTGAAAAACAAAGTTATATTCTCCTTTCAAGGAACGATGTTGAAAGTTTAATGCGCCTGGAACCAGCGAACAGTTCTTTGCAAAATTCTTCTAGTGAACTTGATAACAGTGTAACAGATGCAGAGGCAGTCGGAGTAGAGATTGAACTAAGTGATCTCCTATTAGATATGTGCCCCATAAAACAGGTACCATTTAACTGCTTAGTTGTCTTTGTCTTCTATTTATTTGTACCAGTGAATTCTATATCTATTTTATTTGTGAATTTCTAGAGCATTGTGTGACCATTCTCAGGGATACAGTCCTCTTAGTTATATGTTATAGTATCTGCAGCTCTTCATTTTGTTTAACAAATTCTTCTGGTTTCTGTCTGCAAAGCTTAATAAATGCAAATGCAAGGATCTGGTTAGTATGCTCTGCTGTGAAATATAGAATGCAAAAATGATCCAAATTGAAAAGAAGTACCTGTTTGTGATAGTTTGGCTCAAGCAGCTTACTTCATTATTTTATTTTTCTTGATTCTGTCTGCAAATCTTAACAATGCAAATGCATCTGGTTAGTATGCTTTGCTGTCAAATATAGAATGCAAAAATGATCCAACTTGAAAAGTACTCCCAAAATAATTGACGTTTTTGACTTTCAGACATCACGTTTGACCGTTCGTCTTATTCAAAAAAAATTCTATAATACTAAAACAAATATGTCATGATGAAAGTATACTTAATGATAAAACAAATTATAAATAAATAAATAAATACTATTTGTATAAATTTTTTGAATAAGACGAATGATTCAAAGGCCCCGTTTGGGAGCGAGTAGCGATTGCAAAAATCTGGATTTTGGAATAGATAACCAAAAGCTAGCTTATGCACAAAATCTGCTGCTGCTGTTTGGATACCAGCTAGTTTTCAGGCGCACGTGGATGTGGGTCCTGCTAGGCGGGAGAGATTTGCCGAATCGATCCTTTGGGCAAAACTTTCAGCGAGCGTTGCGGTAGCGAGAAGGATCGGGGGGAGAGTTTCGATGGCAGATTTCGTTATTTCTCCGATGTACGAGGGGCAAAATCGTAATTTTTCTGCCCAGTAGCTGCTGGAAGCTCGGTTCCTCCAGCTTCCGAGATTCTACAAATCTGGGCGCCCGGATTCCAGAAGCTACGCAAAAATCCGGCGAGTTTGGAAGCCGTCCAGATTTTAGCTTTTAGCTTTTGATAATTTGGGGTCTTCCAAACGGGGCCAAAATGATGTCTGAAAATCTGAAATGTCAATTATTCTGGGACAGAGGGAGTACATGTTTGCGATAGTTTGGCTCAAACAGCTTACTTCGTTATTTTTTTTCTTATTAATACTTGAAGGTATTCATACTATCGAAATGGCAACTAAGCTGAACAATGATGCAGATATCTATAAATTAGAATAGCAGCCATTCTTACGGTTTTCAGTGACAATCTGATGTCTACACTGTGTATGCAGGAGAACTTGATCCATGATGACCAGAAACTAATATTGTTGGCTTCTCTTAGTGACTCGTTGGAATATCTAGCTGATTCAGTTGAAAGGTAACCTTACTCCATCTCTTTATCATTGTGCAGCACAATTTGTGCTACCTATTGTAGTTGCCGACTTCACTTGCATAATTCTTTGCGTAATTGTACCCTTCTGAACACAGTAATATTTCAATTATAATATTCGGGCTAGCAATCTTGGAGCAAGGTTCTTATCAAAAGTGTGCAAGTTTGGCAATAACTATCAGATTCCATTTTAACTATCCATCTGATTTCAATTGTAAGCTAAGGAAAGAACCATTATTGCCAGTGACGGAGCTTCCCCCCACCCCCACCCCCACGAACTATCATCAAATCACTTGATGGCACACTGATAAATTGGCTACTTATGCTACTATAGCACATAGTACTAATCAGTTGTGCACTAATAAAATCAGTACATAATTATTGGCTAACCAGCCCCCCAGCTTTGTATTGACTTTCTTTTGAACTTGGCATCACAAATACTGTCAATGCTGATATTCTTTGATGTATGAAATTTTTAACATTTGGTGAATTCCAGGCTAGGAGATTCATTCATAAGTCCTCCAACCACTTCAGAGAGCAAAAATCACATCCAGCATGGTCGACATAGTCGCTCAAGTAGTGCAATTCCAAAAGGTCTAGCCACTCTTGCTAATGAGTACAGAAGGTTAGCAATTGACTGTGTTAGAGTATTGAGACTGGAAATGCAACTAGAGACAGTATATCACATGCAGGTGCAGGCACTAAATTTCTTTTGGCATTACTCCTTTAGATGGATGTATTCTATGTCAAACAATTTCAACCAACATGTTTTTTTACAGGAAATGACCAAAAGGGAATATGTTGAAGATCAAGACGCTGAAGACCCTGATGACTTCATTATCTCACTTACGACTCAGGTTGCTGATTCACCCTTGGATAAATGCATCTATAGTTCTTTTAGTCGTTATATATTTAGATCCCCGTCTCTTACTCTACATTCATTACTACAGAAGGTATCTAAATGGCATCATATCACAAGGCCGTGTTGCCATGTTGGTCCATATATAATTCTTGAATATTAGAGGAAACAAAACCTTTAGTTTTACTGCCTTTTATTTATGAATAACAAAATATTTTTGAAAGGGAAACTGAGAAAATCTGTGTGTTACTTTGCCCTTTCAGTTGATAGCCAATTCGCATTGAACTAGTACTTACATATGAGAATACTAATAATAGTTATAAATTAGATTGAGGTGCCTAGGAAGTGATGTAAACCATCATGTTTATTCTTCCAACTTGTGTTTATGAGGCGTACGATGTGTTCTGAGCTTTCCAATGCAAACAGATTGCACGTAGAGATGAAGAAGTGGCTCCATATATCACAGAATCAAAAAGAAATTATGTATTTGGTGGCATTGCCAGTGTTGCTGCCAATGCATCAATAAAGGTTTGTTTTATTTAACTGTGCAGCTAGCAAGTACTATAAATTCAGTCAGTCTTACTGTCCTTGTTATATGTTGTTCATTTAGGCACTTGCTCAAATGAAGTCAATCAATTTGTTAGGGGTCCAACAAATATGTAGGAATTCCATAGCACTGGAACAGGTGAGTCTTTTTTATGTGTGTTATACGGACATATGTGTATATCATCTATGTAAATAATATAGCTGTAAAACTACATATCTTCGATGCAGGCCCTTGCAGCCATACCCTCAATAGACAGTGAAGCTGTCCAACAGAGACTTGATCGTGTTCGAACATTCTACGAGTTATTAAATTTGCCGTTCGATGTATACTATTTTGACTTTTTTAATGCACATCGTTTGTAATTTGATACCATATTGCTGGTCTTTCAATATTTTTTTTACACTGCTCGTTCATTGTGCAGGCATTACTTGGATTCATCACCGAACATGGATATGTGTTTTCTGCAAAAGAGTAAGCTCATCCATTTGTACAACTCCTTTACAACTAGGAAATGTAACAGAATTGTATGAATTGTAAATTAATGAAGTATTTCTCCATTGTTTATAATTGAGATGTATTCATTTGGGCTCATCTTTTGCTGTGTAGATACTTGAGCGTACTAAAGGTCAATGTTCCTGGTAGAGAGATACCAATGGATGCTGAACGACGCATCTCACAAATTTTGAGCCACTAAGTCATGGAATTACTGTTTTTTTTTTGCGATGATTGAATTACTGTATTGAGGATGCCTTTTAATGATTTTGGCCACCTGATAGGTCTCTAGGTCCTTTTTCATGACTACTTTTATTTTTTTAGGGAAATTTCCACTACAACTTTGTGTAGCTTTAGATGATTTTTGCTATTTATGTTCTTAGTTTTTTTGTTTTCATTATGTAATTAAACATGTAAGTATAATACTCTTTTGTATATCTTATCATTGATTTTGTATTGTGTTATTGAATAGAGTTTCTATTTTTCATTCCGGCAATATTAATATATCTTTGAATTATATACTCCATCCGTTCTAGAATAATTGACACTTTAGATTTTCAGACATCATTTTTTACCATTCGTTTATTAAAAAAATTATATTAACAAAATATTTTTGAAAGGGAAACTGAGAAAATCTGTGTGTTACTTTGCCCTTTCAGTTGATAGCCAATTCGCATTGAACTAGTACTTACATATGAGAATACTAATAATAGTTATAAATTAGATTGAGGTGCCTAGGAAGTGATGTAAACCATCATGTTTATTCTTCCAACTTGTGTTTATGAGGCGTACGATGTGTTCTGAGCTTTCCAATGCAAACAGATTGCACGTAGAGATGAAGAAGTGGCTCCATATATCACAGAATCAAAAAGAAATTATGTATTTGGTGGCATTGCCAGTGTTGCTGCCAATGCATCAATAAAGGTTTGTTTTATTTAACTGTGCAGCTAGCAAGTACTATAAATTCAGTCAGTCTTACTGTCCTTGTTATATGTTGTTCATTTAGGCACTTGCTCAAATGAAGTCAATCAATTTGTTAGGGGTCCAACAAATATGTAGGAATTCCATAGCACTGGAACAGGTGAGTCTTTTTTATGTGTGTTATACGGACATATGTGTATATCATCTATGTAAATAATATAGCTGTAAAACTACATATCTTCGATGCAGGCCCTTGCAGCCATACCCTCAATAGACAGTGAAGCTGTCCAACAGAGACTTGATCGTGTTCGAACATTCTACGAGTTATTAAATTTGCCGTTCGATGTATACTATTTTGACTTTTTTAATGCACATCGTTTGTAATTTGATACCATATTGCTGGTCTTTCAATATTTTTTTTACACTGCTCGTTCATTGTGCAGGCATTACTTGGATTCATCACCGAACATGGATATGTGTTTTCTGCAAAAGAGTAAGCTCATCCATTTGTACAACTCCTTTACAACTAGGAAATGTAACAGAATTGTATGAATTGTAAATTAATGAAGTATTTCTCCATTGTTTATAATTGAGATGTATTCATTTGGGCTCATCTTTTGCTGTGTAGATACTTGAGCGTACTAAAGGTCAATGTTCCTGGTAGAGAGATACCAATGGATGCTGAACGACGCATCTCACAAATTTTGAGCCACTAAGTCATGGAATTACTGTTTTTTTTTTGCGATGATTGAATTACTGTATTGAGGATGCCTTTTAATGATTTTGGCCACCTGATAGGTCTCTAGGTCCTTTTTCATGACTACTTTTATTTTTTTAGGGAAATTTCCACTACAACTTTGTGTAGCTTTAGATGATTTTTGCTATTTATGTTCTTAGTTTTTTTGTTTTCATTATGTAATTAAACATGTAAGTATAATACTCTTTTGTATATCTTATCATTGATTTTGTATTGTGTTATTGAATAGAGTTTCTATTTTTCATTCCGGCAATATTAATATATCTTTGAATTATATACTCCATCCGTTCTAGAATAATTGACACTTTAGATTTTCAGACATCATTTTTTACCATTCGTTTATTAAAAAAATTATATAAATCATATTTATTTATTAGTTGTTTTATTATTAACTATGACATATTTGTTTTAGTATTTATAGAAAAATTTTGAATAAGATGCAAGGTTTACAATATCGAACGAACCGTGGAAACCGGACGCCACCGGTTTGACCGGTTACTGCGAAAACCAGAAAAACCGCTCGAAAACCGACCAAATTTTAAATTCCAAAATTTTGAATTCGAAACCTGATATACCGGACGGTTTTCCGGGTAAATCGATTGGTTTGGAGGAAAATTGACGAGAAGAGAAAACTGTTGTAAAACTCTTATTGGGCCAGGCCCACCTTCAGGTGGGTGACTTTATCGAATCCGGGTCAAACACGAAGTTAGCCTTTTTCCCCATATATATGTGAGGAGACCACCTGTGTACAGATAATTCAGAATTTTGCAATAAAGAATTTCGTCTCCTTTATTCCAGTACTTTTTGTTATCTGTCGTGATCTATGTGCCATCTCTACGCCGATAACTTAACACGTTATCAGCACGCTGTAATCGAGGATTAGGCCCAGAAGATCGGTGTTTTACGGTATGTTTTACACTAGCGTTTGATTTTGCAATCTTGACTCATTGCAGCCAAGATCTGTCCAGAAATCGAATCGCCACGGCGAACTTGACACAATGCAGTCAAGATTCAGAAGAACAGATCTAGATCTGTCACGTAACCTAGTGCAGATCTAGATATAGAAGTGAAATCGTCATCGACAACGAAATCGTCCACAAGCAAATGGTGTGCTCTGCACACCCCGATTTGCACGATACATCTCGTGTAGATCGCACTAGGGCCTTTGAGCCCCGCGCAATTGCGTCGGATGACCGCGCAAACCAGATCCAGATCTGTCACGTAATCTAGTGTAGATCTAGATCAGGAAAAAACCCTGCATCGATCTCGATCAAGTTGAAATAATAATCAAAAAAGAGGAAAAAGGTCCTAACCCTAACCCTAATTCATCCGACGAATCGAGATCTACATGTATCACAGAGAAGCGAAAAGGAAACAAGGTTTCTAACCTAACCCACCACGATCAAGTTCTATCCTACCCGACACGATGTCCGTTGCAGACAGGCGCAAGTCGCCGAGTTCGTCGCGATCCGAAGCAACAGAAGAAAAGCAACAAGGGAACCGGGTTACCATACTCTAACCCTAGATCTGCAAGAACGAAGACAGAAAACACAAGAAGAAATCCGCGCCGGGGGTGAGCCGAGCAATGGCTCCGGCCATGGCGCACCCCCGACCACCAAGACGCCTCAGCCCAGCCCGAGCCGCACGCGCTCCACAGCTGGAAGCCAGGGGCGAGCCCAGCCTGGCCTCAGCCACCGCGCGCACCAGGCCCGCAGCCCACCGTGCTGCACGCTCGGCGATGAGCCTGTTAGGTGTGAAAATTGGCAAGTAGTTCTGAATGTTGCAGGGCAGAAGGCTAGGCGTGGCCAGGTTTGGTTGGTGCTAGATGAAATCATGAAGGCCATAGATGGGAGCCTGAAGCTGATCAGAGGAGAAGCAATTGTGTTGTTGAGTTTCTGGATGCTCAGACAGTTTCGTATTTGTTTTGGTTCATCAAGAAAATGTCTGGCTGTACCAGGGATTCATCTACCGAGCTGTATGGAGGATGGCAATAATCCAAGTCGGGTGCATGCAGGATTTTGTATGATGCGAAGGAGTCCGAAGCAGGGAGACGTATGCAACCTGGAGATAAAAGGCGTGCATGGTTTCAGATAAGGATTGTGTCAGTTTGGAATTAGGAGTCGGTAGTCAGTTGGAGTCGGTTTGTATTTTAATTACGTAGAAACTTAGTCCTTAAATACCCAGGTTCGGGTAGCATGAAAGACCAGAGAGATAAATCAATCAATGTTTCGTTTTTTGCATCTGTTAGTTCGTTCTTTGTTCCTTTGGTGCTTTGACGAGAAAAGCACTCGAGCTTCCCTGCGAAACTGGGATTTCTTTGCTGGTTTGTCGTGAAAACCGGTCGCTGCTGTTGCGAAAATACAGTATCTATCTAATTGTTGCCTGACGAAATTTTGTTAGCAACAAAATTGGTGACTCCGCTGGGGACGACGGCCGCCGTCGATGACTCGAAACAAACAATCTTCAAGTAGATACCCGAATCTGCTTGCAACTGATAATAAGTTCTCAGAGAAGAAGAGCTAGTACATCTATATATAGGGACAGAGCACCAGCAGAGTAAGAAAGAAAGTGAATGGAACTAAATGTTATAATAGCGATCAGGCTGAATCAAATGATGAGACTAAGTCATTGCACCAAACAGTAAGCTTTCAACATTTGACCGGGATCAGAGGAGGAAGAACGTGGACTTGACCATTTTTTTTGAGTATACCAAGTGATAAACAAATCATAACAAAATAAATAATATTTTAACAAATATTGAGTAAGACGAATGGTTAAGCGTGATATTAAAGGCAGTTTCATCTCTCACAATTTCTAAGAGTGCCCTATCAACTTTGTGGTCTTGTTCTTGGAATGAAATTGCATATCTCAACGCAGTTTTATAGACTTGGCAGAACATTATTGCTGCATGGAGATGTGATCAAATGTGCCAATACATTAGAAACCGAATACTTTCAATGCACTCTCGTTCGCCTTTCAGTGACTAGGAAAAGGTGTCCGCGGCCTTTCAGGGGGATGTAAGGCATATTCTCTCTCTCTCTCTCTCTCATCTTAAATTTGTTACTATGTCATCTATTTTCTTATATGGCAGCTAATTAATTACCAATGAAGACTAATTGAAGCTGAACTAACAGTCAACGAATGCTTGTATTTCTGGACAGCGAGAGTACTAGAGACGAATGGAGAAAGACCTAATGATTGTCTGGACTTGACTATTTCTTTTTTTTCTTGGTTTTCGGTTTGGCCGTCTGTCCAGAAATATAATTACTTTATATTTGTTTAGGTGATGGAAAATATGAAATTAGGTATGTTCCGAAATTTCATATAACCCTTTAATATGTGTAAGGCATATTTGGGCATAGGCTATAGATGGCGCTGTTAGGTGTGAAAATTGGCAAGTAGTTCTGAATGTTGGAGGACATGCACGAGGACTTGAAGATGAGGCTTGGTTTGTATTTGTTTAGGACAGAAGGATTGGCGTGGCCGGGTTTGGTTGATGCCAGACGAAATCATGAAGGCCATGGATGGGAGCCGGGAGATGGTCAGAGGAGAGGCAGCTGTGCTCTTGAGTTTCTGGATGCATCAGACAATTTCCTATTAATTTTGGTCGATCAAGAAAATGTCTGGCTGTACCAGAGATTTATCTACCGAGCTGTATGGACGATGGCAATAATACAAGTCGGGTGCATGCAGGATTTTGCATGGTGCGATGGAGTCCGAAGCAGGGAGACGTATGCAACCTGGAGATAAAAGGCGTGCATGGTTTCAGATAAGGATTGTGTCAGTTTGGAATTAGGAGTCGGTAGTCAGTTGGAGTCGGTTTGTATTTTAATTACGTAGAAACTTAGTCCTTAAATACCCAGGTTCGGGTAGCATGAAAGACCAGAGAGATAAATCAATCAATGTTTCGTTTTTTGCATCTGTTAGTTCGTTCTTTGTTCCTTTGGTGCTTTGACGAGAAAAGCACTCGAGCTTCCCTGCGAAATTGGGATTTCTTTGCTGGTTTGTCGTGAAAACCGGTCGCTGCTGTTGCGAAAATACAGCACCTATCTAATTGTTGCCTGACGAAATTCGTTGAGCAACAAAATTGGCGACTCCGCTGGGGACGAGTTCGTCGTTCGTGTGGTGGTTCTGTTGCTGTTGATCGGCACCATCGTTGCCGGTTAGGAGCAAGGAGGAGGATGACTGGTGTTGGCGATCCTGCGGAGATTGATGAAGACAACATCATGGAGGTCAAGTTTGAGGACTTGGCAGATGAATATCGCAAGGAGGTTGAGCGTGAGCTTGAGGAGGAGATGGCGGCGCGACGCAAGGAGAAGATGGCCGGGTTCCGGATGACCAGGAGTGGTGCAATCAAAAGGTTGACAAAGGGAAGTACTTCAGAAGCTAAGGTACCAAACACATCGTCTCTAACCGCTGAAGAATTAGTTCAGATGGTTGATATTTCAGTAGCTAGCAAGTTTGGTGCCGAAATCGAAAATTTTTCTCGTACTGTAAACGAAACGGTGAAAAGTTCTTTAGATGGGTTTAAGCAGACATTTAAACAGGACATTAATAACAGTTTGCCTAGGCAAGTTAGGTCTACTATCTTGCAAATCCAAGGAGACCTGCGTGATAAACAGTCTGATGGATCTGATAGAGATAATTTTACTAGTATGCCAAGTAATGTTGCAGCGACTAGTAATATTAATGGGAGCACGGTGGTAAATTCTAATTTGCAGCAACCTTTTTATCAGACAATGGTACATAGTGTTCCTCCTATACCGTCGTCGGGAACAGGGGTTAATTATGGACCAGTATCTGATACATTATTTTCTAGAGCTCCAATGCCTAGCGTGCCTGATGTTAGTGGTAGAGGGGACGCTGCAGGAATTTTTAAGGAAAATTTGTTAAGAGCGTTGAGGGAATTTGGTTTTGAGCCGAAAAGGAGCGCTAGGACATATCAAAAGCCTTATCCTGATCACTTTGATTCTATACCATATCCTAGAGGGTTTAGAATTCCCGATTTTGTGAAATTTACGGGGGACGACAGTAGGACTACATATGAACATGTGGGACAGTTTTTGGCACAAATCAGTGAAGTAGCACATATGGATGTTCATAAGATTAAGCTTTTTCCTTTATCACTGTCTGGTACTGCATTCAATTGGTTTACTTCTCTGTTACCAAATTCTATTAGCACCTGGGCATGTCTTGAACAGAAATTTCATGAATATTTTTATAATGGTGAACTGAGCTTAGGTTGTCACATCTCACTGCTGTTAGGCAAAAGTATAATGAAACGGTTTCTGAATACATTAAAAGATTTAGAGAAACTAGAAACAAGTGTTATAGCCTGACAATAGGAGAAAAGGACTTGGCCGATCTTGCTTTTTCAGGATTATCATCATATTTTAGAGAGAAGATGGAAGGTCATGATTTTATTGATGTTAATCAAGTCTTGCAACGTGCTGTATTTAATGAAAATCGTGCTAAAGATAACCGATCATTCAGTCGGTTCAAAGTGTAAATAGCAAAGAACGGGAAAAACAAGGTGTAAATATGTTGGAAGGTGATTCGACAAGTTCTGATGATGCTGAAGTTTGTGTGGCCGAGTGGATTGATATACCTAAAAATAAACCCTTGTCTTGTTCGTTCTTAAAACCTAGTCCTGGAAAAAAGGAAGAGATAAAATATACATTTGATGTATCTAAATGCGATAGGCTCTTTGATGTATTATTGCAGAATAATGTAATCAGGTTGAAGAACGGACATGTCATTCCAAATCCAGAGCAGCAAGCTAAACGAAAATATTGCAAGTGGCATGATTCGTTTTCTCATACGACTAATGAGTGTAACTATTTCCGTCGACAGATACAATTAGCTCTGAATGATGGACGGTTAACTCTTGGGGACAGCAACAAGATGCGGTTGGATGTTGACCCGTTCCCTGTGAACGTGATCAACTTTGAGGAGAAGAAAATATTGGTCCGGTCTGATCAAGCTGAAACTACCAAGGGTAAGAATGTCGTTGTTTTTGACGAGTTAAGAGCCAAGATGATAAAGCCAAAGAATCCTGAAGTTGGTGTTTGGAAAACTAATGAGAGAAAGAAATTTCATCCAGTGTTCAGACCTACTTCTGAATATTTACTGAACAAGTACAGTTCACAGTCAAGAAAGGAAAATGTTTTCCAGCGCCTAAGTGGTTTTAAAAGGGAGAGGTCTCCTGATGGTGGCTATGAAGGTAACTATAGTCAGAGGTACAGAAATGTGAATTTGGCTTCTCCGTCCAATTTTATCCATGCGCCGAGGGGAACATATGTTCAGCAGTATTGCCCATCAGATCAACAACATTCAAGGTCAGCCTGGCAGCGGCAGAATGGTGCTTGGTCAGGACAGAGAAGGGGCTCGGAAATTCGGGTTAGTGATGCTATTGTTTTGCATGATCTGAAGAGTGCTCGAATTCAGCAAAGATGGGTTCCTCGAGGTTCAGCTAGGCCGGAGGGATAATTGAGTCAGCAGCAAGCAGTACTGCAGTTGCCGGAACTGAAACAGTAGAGTCTGACAAACAGCATGCAAGTAGCTACAATGCAAGAAGTTGGCGATGCAGCTCATGAACTCATGCAGACTGATGAGGAATCGAAAGGACAATTTTCCAATGGGAAAAAGGACGATAAGTCGGTGGGTGCTGCTAGCTCGAGTATCAAGATTGGATCAATGGTTTGCAATATTGTGCCAGCTGACGGAGGGAAGAGATTGGTTTCCGGTTCTGAAACTGCACGCAAACCTGACCATGATTCAGTTGCTACCAGATCGAATACAGGGAAAGGCCGGATTTCTGTACTAGAACAAGGTGAAGCATCATGTGGGTCACAAAAAAGCAAACAACGTGGTGTTGAAAACAGAGCAGAACATAAACGTGCTAGGTTCAGTACAGAAATGATTTCTAAACCTGTGCGTAGTTATGATGATTTTTTGGGCTGGGAGCAGGAGGCTAGGACTAAAATAATTGAAAGGCAGCGTGTTGTTGGTCCTAGTATGATGCCTCGTTTCAATGCATCATCATGTGTACGTAATTTATCAGTGGGAAATAGAGTGCAGGCTGAATCTTCTCGTCATTTTGCTGGACAGAGTACAATGCATGGTGATTTGCGTTCTGATGAGAGGCAAGTGCCCACTAATAATATTTTTCAAGGAACGCAAGGGCAAGTTTCAGGCTGTAGTAGCACGGTGCAAGGCATGGGGGCCAGGCCTGTTGGATCAGTTGCTCCTGGGACGAAGCCTGCACCGCAATGGTGCCCAGCTGGACTGAACCGTACACAGAAGAGACGGCTTCAGAAGATGCGAGCAATGGAGAAAAAGGAGAAAGAACAGGAAGAGGAGCGGGATCAATGGTTTAATGAGGCTCGACCTATGGTTGTTCCTAAAAAGTCTTGGAGAGAGAAGAGACTTGCTAGAGAAGAAGGTGAAGACATGGATGATGATAGCAGTTCTAGCAGTCACGAACATGACGTAAATATCACTAATGTCAATATGGTATTTGTGTTACCGGCTGAATTTTGTGCTCCAGATTCAGAAGTAGCAGAGTTAGACTTGGGAGCTGAGAATGAAGTGTTTGAAAAGCCAAAAGAGTTAGGGAAGCACATGAAACCATTACTTGTGAAGGGACATTTGGATGGTAAGCCGATGAGTCGCATATTGGTAGATGGTGGGGCTGGAGTCAATGTAATGCCTATCGCAGTGTTCGAGATGTTGGGTTACAAGGAGGAAGAGTTGATGAAGACCAATACGAGCTTAAGTGGTTTTACAGGGGAACCAACTGAACCAAAAGGAGTTATATCAACAGAATTGACAATAGGTAGCAAGACGGTGCCGACTGCGTTCTTTGTGGTGGACATGAAGAGGCTCTATAATATACTGCTCGGACATGATTGGATTCACGCCAATGGTTGTGTACCATCAACATTGCATCAGTGCTTGATACAGTGGGTGGGGGACAAGGTCGAGATTGTTGAGGCGGATAACTCAGTGTATGTAGCGGTGGCTGAATCACAGCTAGATTGGTAGGGTGGCGAGGCGAGATGCTTATCGGGGAGAGACCTATCTGAATATGATTATGTTAGCATAGGAAAGGATGGATTTGTACCTGTTAGTGTAAGGCCGATTGGTGTAGGTCGGCTAGAAAATATGAGTTTGTAAATGAAGACAAAGGAAGATAGTATTGGCTGGCTGCTAAGGCGGACTGAGGAGTATCGTTCTGGAAAGAATGATATGGGTGAGGCAATAGAAGATTTTGATGATACTGGAAAATTAGGACAGGGATTTTCTTCTATTGATGAACTGGATGAGGTGGATATCGGAGATGGAACTGTGCCTAGACCAACTTTTGTAAATGCAAATTTATCAAAGGAGCAGAAGGATGAGGTATGTGCTTTATTAAGAGAATTTATTGATTGCTTTGCTTGGGAGTATACTGAAATGCCGGGTTTGAGTAGAGACTTAGTAGAACATAGGTTGCCCATTAAGAAAGGTTTTTGGCCGTATAAACAACCAACTAGGCGTTTTAATACTTAATATAAATTTGTAATGGATAGCAAAGAAAATAATCTAAAGTGGTTGCGGAAGAGAACTGAGGAGTATCGTTCAGGAAGGAATGACATCAGTGATGTAGTAGAAGATTTTGATGACATTGGAAAGTTAGGACATGGATTTTCTTCTGTTGACAGGCTTGAAGAGGTGGACATTGGAGATGGATCTGTTCCTAGGCCGACGTACGTGAATGCCAATTTATCAAAGGAAGAGAAGGCAAAGGTATGTGATCTGTTAAGAGAGTTCAAGGACTGTTTTGCTTGGGAGTATACTGAAATGCCTGGTTTGAGTAGGAATTTAGTAGAGCATAGGTTGCCGATTAAGCCAGGGTTTATACCATACAAGCAACCTTTTAGGCGCTTTAATCCTGCACTGAACGATCGTATAAAGGAAGAAATAGATAGGCTTTTGAAAGCAAATTTTATTCGTCCTTGTAGATATGCAGATTGGGTTTCTAATATAGTGCCGGTAGAAAAGAAAAACACTGAGAAAAAATTAGGGTCTGTGTGGATTTTAGAAATTTAAACAAGGCAACGCCTAAAGATGAGTACCCCATGCCTATTGCTGATGTTTTAATAAATAATGCTTCGGGAAATAAGATTATCAGTTTTCTTGATGGTAATGCTGGTTACAACCAGATTTTTATGGCTGAGGAGGATATTTCTAAAACTGCTTTTCGTTGTCGGGGTTTTGTGGGTTTGTTTGAATGGATTGTGATGACATTTGGACTTAAAAATGCTGGTGCAACTTATCAAAGAGCCATCAATCTTATTTGGACTTAAAAATTCTGGAAGTGTATATTGATGATGTCGTTGTTAAATCATCTTGTTTTGAGCATCATTTGGCTGATTTGCGCTTGGCTTTTGAAAGAATGCGAAAATATGGCCTGAAAATGAACCCTTTGAAATGTGCATTTGGCGTATCGGCTGGGAAATTTCTAGGATTTATTGTACATGAGCATGGCATCGAGGTTGATCCCAAGAAGGTGGAGACTATTTACAAATTAGAAGAGCCGACATGCAAAAGAGATGTACAAAAGTTGTTAGGAAAAATAAATTATTTGAGACGATTTATATCTAACTTGACGGGTAAGATTGAATCGTTTATGCCTCTGTTACGTTTGAAACATGAGAACGAATTTGTATGGGGGGCAGAACAGCGAGATGCATTCCAGAAGATTAAGACTTTCAAATTATATATTGCTGCCCAAGATGGTGCTGTTGGGGCTGTTTTGACACAGGAAGATGCCGGTAAAGAATTTTTGGCAGTTACTTGAGTAGGCGATTGTTGGATGCTGAAACAAGGTATGGATTCATTGAAAAATTATGCTTGTCTTTATATTATGCATGTGCAAAATTTCGACATTATATACTTTCTAGCACTTGTGTAGTAATTTGTCAATATGATGTTATAAAATATATGATACAAAAACCAATTCTTAGTGGGAGACTTGGCAAATGGGCTTATTCTTTAGTAGAATATGATTTAGTTTATGAGTCTTTGCGGGCAATGAAAGGGCAGGTGGTTGCTGATTTTATTGTAGACCACAATATTAAAATTGATAATGATTTACTGCTGGTTGAAGTGTGCCCATGGAAATTATTTTTTGATGGATCAGTTTGTGCCAAAGGTAAGGGGGTTGGGTGTGTTTTTGTGTCACCAAGTGGTTTAGCTCATGATCTGTCTATTCGGCTGGAGTTTAATTGCACAAATAATCAGGCTGAATATGAAGCATTGCTAAATGGTTTAGAATATTTGGTTGGCATGGGAGTGAAAGACATAGAGGCTTTTGGGGATTCAAAGCTTGTAGTTCAACAGATTAGTGGTGAAAGCTAATGTAGATGAGAAGTTGAATGAATATCGTGATAGATGCATGTATAATTAAATTGTTAAATACCTTTTGTATCAGTCATGTATCTAGAGAGGATAATGTGAGGGCCAATGCTTTGGCCCAGAAAGCTTCAGGTTATGATATCAGAAGAGGCAAATTTTTTGTAAAGGAAAGACCAGTATTGTTTGACATTTTGAATATTCAAATATCTGACAACAATTCAGCTAGAGGTGATGATAATGTATTGGCTGATTGGAGGCGTGTTCTGATTGGTTATATAAAGGACCCTAACTGTGTTAAAGACAGAAAAATTTGTCGTCAAGCTTTGAAATATACATTGTTAGATGATGAATTGTATCGTCGAACAATAGATGGTTTGTTACTGAAATGTTTGGATGAAGAGCAGGCTAGAGTTGCCATGGGAGAAGTTCATGAGGGGATGTGCGGAACACATCAGTCAGCTCATAAGATGAAGTGGATGCTAAAGAGGGCAGGTTTTTATTGGCCAACTATGTTGGAGGATTGTTTTCAGTACTATAAAGGATGTGAGGCTTGTCAAAGGTTTGGAAATATTCAGATGGCACCGGCTAGTATGCTACACCCTATAATAAAGCCGTGGCCATTTAGAGGTTGGGGTTTGGATTTTATTGGTGAGATACATCCTTCATCATCGAAAGGGCTTCGTTTTGTTCTAGTGGCAACTGATTATTTTACTAAGTGGACAGAGGCTGTACCATTGAAGAATACGACTCACAAAGAAGTGATCAGTTTTGTGCTAGAACATATTGTGTTTTTTAGATTCGGCATACCTGAGACATTGACTACACATCAAGGAGCTTCGTTTATGTCTCATCAGTTCAAAGAATTTGCTGAATCTCTT
>LAPY01002922.1:14500-27615 GCA_000970635.1 Eragrostis tef
GTCTCCGCCTGCTGTCCCCCGGCCCCCGCAGCGCTGACGGGACGGGACGGGACGGCGCCTCTCGCCTCGACCGTACAGGCTTTGACCGTCCAGGGCTCCAGGCTGCCACGTCTGCTGCGCCGGCAGTCTCCTTGCTGGCTCGCACCGGTCTACGTGTCAGCGGGGCCCGGGGCCTTAACACCGGAAGTTAATGCGGCGCCACGGACAAGCAGGCCTAGCGCGGCGCAATCCTAGCGCGCGCCCTTTCTGCCCCCTGAATTCCGGACTAGCCGTGATAGGCCAACCAGCTCGATCGTCGTCCCGCAAACACAATGAATTCCGCGCGCACGAGCTGATAACAACAAAGCTTCAATCAAAGATTATCACGTGCAATTGCGTGCAACAATTAACTGTTTTGAGTAGTCCCAGAATGTCTCTATGATGTTGTGGTTCATGAGGGTAGTGTTGCGTTGAGCCCCACATCCGAGCTGTCGAAGGACGACTCCGTGTTGAACCGTGAAATGAGGACGGTCGAGTCGAGCCGTGCTCGCGGGGCCACGGCCACACCCACCATCGCGCGCGTTGGCCCGGCCCCGCCTTGCCGCTGGTTGCACGGCGACGACGTCGTCGGGGCAGGGCCCCCGGCCGCCGTTCACCCGCGCGACTGCGCGAGGCCGGACGCGCTCGATCCGCGGGTCATTTCTCGGTTTCCCTGGTCTCGAGGTTTGTCGGCTCCTTTCCGCGTTTCTTTTGTGGCCGGCGCGCGAATCTATGTGCGCCCTCGTCGTCATGGGCCGAAGCGTGCGTGTGTGTGTGTGTAGGATAACGTTTCCTACAGCCGAGATACGTGACGGTGCTGGATCCGTATACGCTCCACGATGCCATGGCGGAAGTGGAGATGATAATTGGTGGGTGCATGCATGTGAAATTCTTTATTTTCATCACGATGTATCCGTGTGGTACGCTCTACCAAGTATATCTAGGCTGTTTCGCCAAGTATACGGCTCTTGTTAGTACGGCTGCGTACAGTAAATTATCTTTGCACTAAGAAATTCAACTTGGTGCCCACTTTGCTTGCATTGTTTTAGAGCACATGATTAAGCAAAAGAAAATGATTGTGGCTACGCAATCCGCACCACAGAACTCGCTTTACCATTAAACTACTCGCCCCTGACCATAAATTAGTCTCCACCATTGTAATCTAGTCGTTTTTACACGTGCAAGGCTATCACCGATGACGTCGTACGGGTGGCCTGAAAACGATTGTGCCGCGACTTTGAGGGCCAAATTACGTACAGGGGTGCGCCGGACATCAATCCCGGTCAAACAGTGGCGTTTTTGTTAGTGCTCGCGCTGTCGGGACGTGAATCTCGAGCGCTCTCTCGGCTGGGGAAGCGTGCGCGCGGCCCTACGAGCTCGCCGCGAAAGGGAAGGAGCACCATGATTTGGTCTTTACCAACCTCGCAAGTTTACCGCTGCTCGGTAGATGGAGGAGATTCAGTTCGAGGTCGCGTAGGTTTGACACGATCGCTTCTTTCTTTCCCTCCCGAAACTGGCAAAGAATGATGGGGGGAACGGCTAGTGCTTTGCATACTCTGCTTCGATGCGTCAGGAGTGACCAGGACCAGCAGCAACCACTCGTGGCACTCGTCGTTTCACATGCTGGAAAAAGTGCACGAAGAGATGTGCCAAAAAGAGAGCGCACGAACGAGCTGCGAGTCCCGCGGACGGAAGCAAGCAAATCCACCGGCCGAAAGCCCGAAGCTGCACCGTGGTCAAACGGCGCCTTCACACCCGGGGCCCCCACCGCAACGCGGGCGGGCGGCCGTCGCCCGTGCGCGCGCACACAAAATCTCCCCGCGCGGCGTCGTCGGCCATGCGCGCGTCCCTGTCCGGGATGTGCATGCCGCCACTCAGGCACTCGCTCGCTCGCTCACTGACTTGACTAGTCTCCCAACTACTTCGGCGATCACTCCTCGACCGCGCGCGCGCGACAAAGTTGGCAGTCGTGTTCAGACCTCGATCGGCTGGCGGCGCGCCGCAGGCAAGTCGCCGGGGCCGCGCGCTTTCGCGGCCGAAAGCTCCCGAGGGCCGCGTGGATTTTCGGTGGCGTCCGACGGCGAGTGATGTGGACCGATGGCGACGCGCCGTAGCCGCGGACCACGAGCGGTTTGAACGAACACACCGGGACAGACGGACGTCGCGTTCCTTCATTCTCTATATGTCGTGTAACTAAACTTTTTTTTTTCTTCCTTTTTGTTACGCCGTTTTCCAGATCTGATGTGTAACGTTGCTTGATCGTTGTGTCACTTTTATGGGCATGTGCTGAAAGATCACCGGTTTTGTGTGAGGCTTGGTTGGGGATGGTCCTCGCCGGCGCTTGTCCGGTAGCCCGGTTTTCAGAAACGTGCGGGCTGCGCTGTTGAAAAGCCAGCGCAAACGGCCAAAGTTTCCAATGGCGCGTCAGACGTTGGCTTGTTGCCTGGAGCACCGCCTTGCTTGCTTGATCGAGATATAACACCAGCTATAATACAGCCCGATCTAATAGTGATCTACTCTTATCTGCCTCGAGCAAGTCACTCCACCGGAGTGATGCATTAATAATCACTCTTATCCTTACGTGCAGCTGTCAGTTTGCTCGTACGTACTCCAACTCTAGGAGCTCAAGTTTACCCTAGTACTTACGTTCACATACCGTGCATTGATGGAACAATGGTAGGATTGACCCGTCCTATGTATCGCAATCAGTACATACGACACAATCAAAACCTGAAATCATGGAGCATTATGTGCGACGCAGTATCGTATTTGGTTGGTCACCGGCCTAATACTCTTGGCATATTTGTGTGATCTGCAAGCCCAGACAGAAAAGAGACCACCAGCCCACGAGTACTCGGGTACAGTAGGCCATTTTTCGAGACCCAGTTGACAGCGTCGGGCCTCCATATAGCATCGTCTGATTGCCAAGAGTTTTGGGCCGAGCCCGAATGCTTGACAAGAGCTTAGGGCCTGTTCGTTTTCCTTGGCTAAAATAGCTAAAATTTTAGCCAGGGGAGAATCTTGCCATTTAAGAATATTAAATAAAGTTTAATTACAAAACCATTTTACAAATGGGAGCTAATTTCTGAGACGAATCTAACGAGCCTAATTAAGCTATGTTTTGCTACAGTGATGCTACAGTAACCATCTTTTAATTATAGCTTAATTACGACATAATTACCCTCATTAGATTCGTCTCGCAAATTAGCACAGAGTTCTGCAGTTAGTTTTGTAATTAGACTTTATTTAGTACCTCTAAATAGCAATATTTCTCTTGACTAAAATCTGGTTAAAAAAACAAACAGGCCTTTAATTTCAGGTGCCTGCAACAGATGTGGACCCGGGTTTGGCTGTTGAGCAGGTCAGCTCTAATCATGCCTGGGACTGGGGAACGGCTGCAAACGAATGCTTCCGGCAACTGCGAACACCTTGTTCATTTTCGCACGAAATTCTAGCCGCCCTTTGCTCACAGCTGACAGGAGTCAAACAAAACATGAGCCCTTTGCCAGCCATTGGTAGCTTCGACTTTCGGCAACGAGCCCAGCCAATCGATTCCAAAAGGCGAAAATATCTCGCGGTGCACCCCCCGTTGTAGTATTTCGGAGTGTATTTGTATGTAAGCGTCTCAAATTATTCTTGATGAAATACAAATTGGTCGACTAAATCGTAACAGGAAAAGAACAGTAAAATTTTCGATGCTCTACCTTTTGATTTGAAAAAAAGCACGGCCAAACTAGAAAAGAAAAGAAATGCGGCACCGCAAACCGAAAGACGCAAAGCCATAAACCGTATAGCTGGAAGCGGCGTCCCAGAGACGCGCACGCACGGCGGAGACAGAGGGGCGCGCACACAGAGGAGAGAGGAACAGACTCAAAGAGAGAGAAATCGAGGACCTGAGGCGCGCTTGATTCAGCCATGGAGGCAAAGCTCGTGGAGCGACTCGAGGCGGCGGTGGCGCGCCTGGAGGCCGTGGCCTCCGGCGCGTCGCTCTCGTTGGCGGCGTCGCGCGACATCGACATCCCGGCGGCCTCGGATCCGGCCATCGTGGCCTACGACGAGTTCGTCGCGGAGGCAGTCGGCCGCCTCACGGCAGCGGCCGAGAAGATCGGCGGGAAGGTGCTCGACGCCACCAAGGTGCTCGCCGAGGCCTTTGCCGTCGCCAAGGACCTACTCGTCCAGGCCAAGCAGCTCCAGGTACCGTACGGACCCGTTTTCTTCCTCACTTGATCTGGTGGGTTCGCGCGTGCTACACATGTAGATCTCTGGGTGATTTTGCTGATCCGATGCGTGAAATGCGGTCGAATGACTTGTTGAGCTGAGATTTTGATGCACATTTAGTAAATTCAGATTCTGTTGATCAAAAGTTGTGGGCTCGCTAAGATCAGTATGCGGGAGTAGTTTCTATGGCAGTAGGATTGCTTTCGTACATGTTACAAGTTATACAAACATAGCTGGATCTCAACAGTACAAGTTTTCGTGTTACTCGAATGACTGAACTTTCTTTTTTCTTGCACAGAAACCTGCATCAATGGCTGATGCACAGGACTTCTTTAAGCCTCTCAATGATGTTATTACAAAAGCAAGCGCAATGACCGAAGGAAGGAGACCCGACTATTTCAATCATTTAAAGGGTGTTTCTGATAGCCTTGCTGCCTTGGCTTGGGTTGCATTCTTAGGAAAGGATTGCGGTTAGTGAACTTGTCCCCTTTTGCATTTTTTTTTTGTAGTTTTCTTAAACTTATAAAAGATAGTACGTCTCTGATTTCTTTTCTCTTGGTCCTCGTCTTAAGGCATGAGCTTCCCAACGGCACACGTTGAGGAAAGCTGGCAGATGGCTGAGTTCTATAATAACAAGGTATGCTTTTTATGTGACCATTTTATAGCTTCTGCTCTTCTATCTTGGACATCTTAAATCTTTGCATACAGTTGCAATTAAATGCGTATTTCTGAAAAAAAAATGCACCGTGTCATGCTTGTTTCTTTCAGAAGGTTCTATAATTGATTATAGGACATAATGACAACATATTGTGAAATCTCCATTTTTCATCAAGGAAAGTAAAATTTCGACAATGGCTTTAGCACCCCCTTTTGTTACTAGGTGATGAATTACTATTCTTTGTGATAAATGGAACTAGTTGCAGTTTGATTACATACATCCCAAATGATAGTGAGTACTGGAATACCGTTGCGGGCAATATTTCCCTTTTTAGGATGAATGGGCTCATAATGTGCGTACCTCATTTAATAAAGCAAAATTTGGAACATTTACAAGCTAGACGCTAGTAGCTGTGAGAGGCTACCGACAGGGAAAGAAAATCTTGATCTGGGGGAGAACAGAATTTTCTCCCATAAATATCAGCGACATGAGATATCGAGTTATCAAGTCTTTATTCTTTAGTCTCCCAGAAAAAAAGTGTTTATTCTTGAAATTCCTATCTACCACTGCAAATAAACACAAAACTAAATATGCCACTGTAAAAACCTATGTGCGACTTTACTAACACATCACTCAGTCCATTTTCTATTATTTGACTTCCTAGAATCCGAGTCATCGATCATTATGTTAACATGATTGGCTCTATGAAAATTTAGGCTACTATTAGATCTGTCCTTAGGACTGCATCCGTAATTTTTTGTGTGCATATATTGGTGTACACGAATTACAAAATGTGTCTTGATGACTACCATAAGTCAAAAGTGAATGTAAAAGACGACTATACCCTTTCAATATCCCTGTAGGTTCTTGTGGAGTACAGGAATAAAGATCCTGATCATGTTGAGTGGGCTAAAGCTCTGAAGGATCTATACATGCCTGGTTTGAGAGATTATGTTAAGAAATATTACCCTCTTGGTCCTGTCTGGGGTCCCGTTGGAGGTGTTTCCCAGCCAAAGGCTGCTGCTCCAGCACCTAAAGCACCAGCGGTTAAGGCTCCTCCTCCACCAGCTCCTCCTTCAGCACCTCTTTTTAGCACAGAGAAGTCTCCGGAATCTTCGCAGCCTAAAAAAGGAATGTCAGCTGTTTTCCAAGAGATTAGTTCAAAACCTGTGACTGCAGGTAGCTGGAAACACTTATTATTTCTGGCATTTGAGGATTTGCTCTTTACTTGCAGAGCTGAATAACAGACACACTTAACCACATCATTGTTTGTTTTTTGAGCAGGGTTGAGAAAGGTTACTGATGACATGAAAACTAAAAACCGTGCTGATAGAAGTGGAGTTGTTAGCAGCACTACCACAGCTCCTGCTCCAGCACCTGAGAAGACTCCCCGTGCAGGGTCCTTCTCGTTCAAGTCTGGACCCCCAAAGCTGGAGCTTCTGATGGGACGCAAGTGAGTTTAGCTCTTGTTCTTTAGTGGCATTATATTATCCAAGACATTGAGCAATTGGTCTTCTGGTATACTATTGGTTTGAAGATCCGTAGCCTGTACTAGCACCAATGAGGCTAATTCATGTTGAATATTTGGTGATCATAGTTTTGTTTTCTGTGTTTCTCTAGCATGCTGGCACAAAATGTGCACCAAGTCCACCAATGGGACATTGGCCTTAACTAAGAACCAGGAATCAGGAACCCGGATAGGGTTCTAAATTAAGTCGCTTGATTTCAGTCCTGTCTAGTGACTCCATTAGCTGATTTATTTGCTCAAGGATATTACGATGAAATGAGATGACGTAAGGGTGACCAATTATGAACAAGGTTTAGGTAGAGTAGACAAATAGCTCTCTTGGTGTTCTGTTCACAGTTGCATGGCACATCCAGCCTACCCAACATCCTCTTTATCATCATGTAAAGCCAACCTCGCCTGCATTTCCGATTTTGTTCTGTGTTAGGATGAAATGGGTTCATTGTTAAAGGTTCAGCCAGTTTGTGCATTTGCATTCAGCCAATCAAAGCTTGTTCAGCCTGCTCACAAGGCAAACGGCAATTGCGCGTGTCTAATATTCTAGAATAATAATGGCATCCGTAAATATTTCAATAGATGATGATAAAAAGGTGGCAAAGGACTATGCTAACTCAGACAGAAACAGTACACCACTCCATTCCAACTTCTGTTACCCTTGATATAGTAATGTGATATCATATGATGCCCGTGTTAATGTGTTTCATCTTGTGTGACTAATGGCAGATGGGTGGTCGAGAATCAGGTTGGTAAGAAGACCCTTGCGATTGACGATTGTGATTCCAAACAATCTGTCTATGTGTATGGGTGCAAGGATTCTGAAATCTCCATTTTTCATCAAGGAAAGTAAAATTTCGACAATGGCTTTAGCACCCCCTTTTGTTACTAGGTGATGAATTACTATTCTTTGTGATAAATGGAACTAGTTGCAGTTTGATTACATACATCCCAAATGATAGTGAGTACTGGAATACCGTTGCGGGCAATATTTCCCTTTTTAGGATGAATGGGCTCATAATGTGCGTACCTCATTTAATAAAGCAAAATTTGGAACATTTACAAGCTAGACGCTAGTAGCTGTGAGAGGCTACCGACAGGGAAAGAAAATCTTGATCTGGGGGAGAACAGAATTTTCTCCCATAAATATCAGCGACATGAGATATCGAGTTATCAAGTCTTTATTCTTTAGTCTCCCAGAAAAAAAGTGTTTATTCTTGAAATTCCTATCTACCACTGCAAATAAACACAAAACTAAATATGCCATTCTAAAAACCTATGCGCAACTTTACTAACACATCACTCAGTCCATTTTCTATTATTTGACTTCCTAGAATCCGAGTCATCGATCATTATGTTAACATGATTGGCTCTATGAAAATTTAGGCTACTATTAGATCTGTCCTTAGGACTGCATCCGTAATTTTTTGTGTGCATATATTGGTGTACACGAATTACAAAATGTGTCTTGATGACTACCATAAGTCAAAAGTGAATGTAAAAGACGACTATACCCTTTCAATATCCCTGTAGGTTCTTGTGGAGTACAGGAATAAAGATCCTGATCATGTTGAGTGGGCTAAAGCTCTGAAGGATCTATACATGCCTGGTTTGAGAGATTATGTTAAGAAATATTACCCTCTTGGTCCTGTCTGGGGTCCCGCTGGAGGTGTTTCCCAGCCAAAGGCTGCTGCTCCAGCACCTAAAGCACCAGCGGTTAAGGCTCCTCCTCCACCAGCTCCTCCTTCAGCACCTCTTTTTAGCACAGAGAAGTCTCCGGAATCTTCGCAGCCTAAAAAAGGAATGTCAGCTGTTTTCCAAGAGATTAGTTCAAAACCTGTGACTGCAGGTAGCTGGAAACACTATTATTTCTGGCATTTGAGGATTTGCTCTTTACTTGCAGAGCTGAATAACAGACACACTTAACCACATCATTGTTTGTTTTTTGAGCAGGGTTGAGAAAGGTTACTGATGACATGAAAACTAAAAACCGTGCTGATAGAAGTGGAGTTGTTAGCAGCACTACCACAGCTCCCGCTCCAGCACCTGAGAAGACTCCCCGTGCAGGGTCCTTCTCGTTCAAGTCTGGACCCCCAAAGCTGGAGCTTCAGATGGGACGCAAGTGAGTTTAGCTCTTGTTCTTTAGTGGCATTATATTATCCAAGACATTGAGCAATTGGTCTTCTGGTATACTATTGGTTTGAAGATCCGTAGCCTGTACTAGCACCAATGAGGCTAATTCATGTTGAATATTTGGTGATCATAGTTTTGTTTTCTGTGTTTAGGTTTGAAGATTCGTAGCCTGTACTAGCACCAATGAGGCTAATTCATGTTGAATATTTGGTGATCATAGTTTTGTTTTCTGTGTTTCTCTAGCATGCTGGCACAAAATGTGCACCAAGTCCACCAATGGGACATTGGCCTTAACTAAGAACCAGGAATCAGGAACCCGGATAGGGTGCTAAAATTAAGTCGCTTGTTTTCAGTCCTGTCTAGTGACTCCGTTAGCTGATCTATTTGCTCAAGGATATTACGATGAAATGAGATGATGTAAGGGTGACCAATTATGAACAAGGTTTAGGTAGAGTAGACAAATAGCTCTCTTGGTGTTCTGTTCACAGTTGCATGGCACATCCAGCCTACCCAACATCCTCTTTATCATCATGTAAAGCCAACCTCGCCTGCATTTCCGATTTTGTTCTGTGTTAGGATGAAATGGGTTCATTGTTAAAGGTTCAGCCAGTTTGTGCATTTGCATTCAGCCAATCAAAGCTTGTTCAGCCTGCTCACCAGGCAAATGGCAATTGCGCATGTCTAATATTCTAGAATAATAATGGCATCCGTAAATATTTCAATACATGATGATAAAAAGGTGGCAAAGGACTATGCTAACTCAGACAGAAACAGTACACCACTCCATTCCAACTTCTGTTACCCTTGATATAGTAATGTGATATCATATGATGCCCGTGTTAATGTGTTTCATCTTGTGTGACTAATGGCAGATGGGTGGTCGAGAATCAGGTTGGTAAGAAGACCCTTGCGATTGACGATTGTGATTCCAAACAATCTGTCTATGTGTATGGGTGCAAGGATTCCGTCATTCAAGTGAATGGTAATATGCATCTTAGTTTAGATGTACGCTCTTCTCAATTGGTCCCAACAATTTTATACCTTTTGCAGGCAAGGTTAACAATATCACTGTCGACAAATGCACTAAAGTTGGAATTGTTTTCAAGGTTAGTACTGTTCGGGGACAAGATGTACCCAGCTAATTTATTGTAGTTTTGGCAACAATAAATTTAGCTACTATATCTTTCAGGATGTTGTCGCAGCTTTTGAGGTTGTCAACTGCAACGGTGTTGAGGTTCAATGCCAGGTATTGGATGGTTTTTATAGTGTTTATATTATATGTCTAACACTTATTTATTAAAAAATGTTTTTGTTGTTAATGTCCCTGGTAGTTCTCTCTATTATTTATATTTGATGTTTTTTTTCACATTGTTTTGTATGCACTGTTCCACATTGTTATCTTACTTCTATATTGTTATCTTCGTGATACTATATACATTCAAACTGTTGGTGCTGGTGCGTCTGCCATCAGCACCACTCTAACCCCTAAGTTGAATTATGATGCAATAATTTCCACTCTCCAGCAAATCCTTCAGACCAGATCACTCAAATGCTTTAAAAAGAAAATCATGGCTATAAATTATCCTCTTCTTTTAGGGTTGCTTTGTTTACAGATTTCAACAAGCCGGGATTATTATCTAGTATAGTTTTTCTTCTCTCTAGTATAACTGGCATCCATTCATTAGCTCACTATTCGCATTTCTCTCCTACTTGAATTGTAATAAAAAAGACTGACCCCTTGTTTTTCACTCTCAGGGCACAGCACCAACAATATCAATAGACAACACATCTGGATGTCAGTTATACTTAAGCAAAGATTCACTGGGAGCTTCAATTACTTCCGCTAAATCTAGTGAAATCAATGTGATGGTTCCAAGTGGTGTCACCGATGGTGATTGGGTAAGATCTGCTCCTTGCATATCAGCATATGTCCGTTTCGATGTATAGCACTGTTACATTTTGTATAGCTTTTAGTCTCAGATGATTGAGATATATGAAAACTGATAGTGTATTATCATGACTTCCTAATTGAATAGAAACAGAGTACATGACTTGACATATCCTGATTAGACTTAGAAAGTTTTTTTGTAGATGCAAGATTTAAGATGCTAGAATGTGTTTCCTTTTTCTCATGTGAGATGTGAACACCATTTAACTGGCCCATGCTATTAACCATTTTATATCAAACTTTATCATTTATTTTACTAGCACAAGCATAAATTCTGTCATTCTTTGAGTTGGTAACTCAAGTTGACATACAATACATCTATATTGCTAAAAAAATGGATGTATCTACATATCCGTGAAACTGTAAGTTGTACCTAACTTCAGCTCTTGTGTTACAGGTGGAGCATTCTTTGCCTCAGCAGTACATCCACAATTTCAAGGACGGGCAATTCATCACATCACCGGTTTCACACTCGGGAGCGTAACTCTGATGATAGCTGCTATTCTCTGTGTGTTTGTTTGCTGATGCCTTTGCCTTGTTTTAAGACGCTGAGGTATGGTGACTGGTGAGTTGTAGTTGTAGCAGGGTTTTGGTCTGTTGGAGCAGCAGACTTGGTCTGCCATTGTTGTTTCGGCTGTCCTTTCTTAGCGCGCCGTATCTATGTTTAGCGTACACATGGTTCTTTTGGTCGGTGTATTTGTGTGCCAAGTCAACGAACTATTTTGTACCTTTCCCAGTTGGCCATTCTTTCATGAGTGAATCTCATTATATGGATATGGATGAATGATTGCTTTGATTGTTTTTGAAACAATTTCATTGTGGCAATTCGGTTGTTGTTTCCTTTCGTTACCCAGTTGTTTTTTTAAACTTACTCCTCTGTTCTTTTATATATGACGCCGGTTAGTTCAGTTGGAGTGTAGTACGTCTGGTGTATTATTGTTGCTGGGCGTTCGTTGCTTCCTCTAAACACGATAGAGCGCATCTGCCAATATTTTCTTTTACGAAGCAGAGAATTTGTATTCTCCGATTTTAAATATATGACACTGTTAATTTTTTAATTACTTTGATGATTGGTCTTATCTATAAATATTTATGCAAATAACTAATTATAGTTTTTAATCTTAAAGTGTTTTTAATGATGGATTCAATATATTTATTTTACATTAGAAAACTAATTATCTAAATATATATTTTTGGTTAAAGTTCAATAAAAAGTAGAGGATACGAGTCTGCCCGAATTAGGCTTACCCTTTTTGTTTCTTTTCCTTCACCACCATCGCCACCACCTGTTGTGGCTATTGGTAATTATAGGCAATTGGCACGAGTTTTCCTTTGGATATTCAGCTCATCGGTTTCAACCTTGAATCCAAACAATTTTGAAAAGTTGTTATGCTATTTCTACCTTTTTTTCTGGTGGAATATCTTTGATGCGATACTTGGACAGGAGCAACGGAATTTCATTGCCAAAAGGACGCATTCAAGAAAGAAAAAAAAAGACAAAGGAAAAGAAAAGGGAACAAAAAAGGTCCTTCAATACACTGACCAGTAAAAGCCTAAAGAAAAATGTCATATTAACGCCTGCAAAGCTACGAACCAGAAACCAGCAATGATAGGTAGCACGGGGAAAGTGCGAGACGCTTCAGCAGCACTACGATAAGAGCAAGCACTGCCTGCCCCGTTCCCCGTCCCTGGTGCGCACACAGCAGAGGGGGTCGCAGTGTTCACCTGCACCAATGCACAGAAGAACTCAAATAATCAGAACAACTGAATCTAACATAAACCAAGGAAAAAAGAAGCAGACAGCAAGTTGTGACATGACAGTACCTGTGGCGTCGGGGTTGCCTGCGCCGGCGCCGGGCGCACGGATGTCGTCGGCGCGGCCGCCGGCGCCAAGTTCGGCCCCAACCCGGCCGTGCCGTTCCTGAGCAGCCCCGTCGGGTACGTCTCGGTGAGCCCCGTCTGGAACAGCCCGAAGTACTTCTCGGACCCCTTTCCGGGCTTGAGGTCCTCGTCGTACACGGCGAACAGGTACGTGTCCACGGACTTGCCTGGCACGCGCGGCGTCCCGGCCATCGACCGGAGGTGCGCCACGAGGCCCGACACGTATGCCCGCGCGTTCTCCGGCGTGGCGCCGGGCTCGTCGGCGTCGCCCTTGTGCGGCCACCCGGTCTCGGCCACCACGATCTCCACGTCCTTGTACCCCTTGCCGTCCAGCGCCGCGCGCACGGCGTCCAGCATCGCGTCGAACATGTTGGCGTAGGTGAGCCCCGACCCGGCGTCCGGGCGCCCGGCCGCGCCCGGCTGGAACAGGCAGAAGGCCAGCGTCTCCGGGCGCGGGTCGCTCAGGTACGCGAAGTACGGGTACGGGTTGACCAGGAACGGCGAGCCCGTCTTGCTGAGGAACGCGAGGAGCGGGTCCAGCGCGGCGGAGAGGTCCGGCTTGAACGCGCCCGAGGACGGCGGGTCGGACGAGGCCAGCACGTCCATGGCGTTCACGGTGGAGACCTTGACGCTGGAGTTGGGCGGGAGCGCGTCGTAGAGGTTCTGCATGGCCGGGACAAGCTGCGCGGCGAGCGTCGCGTCGTCGGCGAAGAGGACCTCGTTGCCGACGGAGACGGCGG
>LAPY01002922.1:32934-43637 GCA_000970635.1 Eragrostis tef
CCTCCGTCGCCGGCCGTCGGCTGCTGCGCGCCGACCTCCTGCCGCACTCGGTGCGCGGCATCTTCCTCATGTATCACGACCTCGAATTCCCGGCCTTTCTCTCCAGCCCCTCCACGCAGCCCGGCCAAGGTCCTGGATCACCGCAACGGCCTCCTCCTCTATCAAGACCGGCGGGGGATGCACGTGGCCAACCCAGCCACGCAGCGGCGGGCACAGTTGCCCACGCTGCCGCGTTTCGGGGGCACCTTTTTCTCGTCCGTGGGGAATCTTCTGTTTGATCCCACGGAGTCGCCGCACTACGAGGTCTTGCTTGTTCCTGTCGATCGGCGGACAGAGGAGACAGAGAAGGAGATGCGGCATCAGGCCATGGACAAGTCTGAGGAATGGCCAGCATCGACTTGGGTGTTGTGTGTGTTCTCATCACGCACAGGTCAGTGGGAGGAGAGGTCCTTCGTCAGGGAAGGCGAGGCCGTAAGGATGGCGTCTGATGAAGGCTCTGACCCGCTCTGGCGGGCCTCCAGCGCTTATTGGCGGGGTGCATTCTTTGTGCAGTGCAATGGTAGCTCTGCTGTTCTGAGGTAAGCGCCATATAATTTCAGTTGTGTTATTGCAATACGTTGGTACTGATTTCTGAATTAGGTCCTAATGCTTTCAATTCATCAGTGTTCTGTATATGTTTTTTAAATAGTATGATGTAAAGACTGCCTTTTATCTATGAGAGTTCTTGTTTCCATGAGTAGCGGCGTCCGTCAATCAATTATTAAATGTGTGTCAATGGTTTGATTGTGCAGAATATCCTTGTCAGATGATAAATATCGAGTAATTGAATTGCCAGCAGATATTGGAGAGGCAAAATACAACAAACCTTATCTAGGACAATCAAAGCATGTTGTTTGTTGTGCATTGTTTGACGGTTGGTTTTCATGCAAGTTCCGGGTTTGGATCCTTGATGAATCGTGCGGTAAAATAGAGTGGGTGTTGAAGCATCATATTGACATTGAGCACAACGTCTCACGTGTAATGAGCTCTCGCAGTCAAATTGAGGGGCCATGGATTTTAGAAGATGGGAATGATGATGAAGCCTACGGAGCAAATGTTAACAACAACGCACTTGTGAAGAGTGAATTTGAATGGGAGTCTGAGAATGATAATTAGCTTGTTCGGTAGGCTGCAGCTGCGGCTGCGGCTGGCGAAAAAAAGAAATAACTAAAACACTGTAGCTGCTGCAAAACAGCCGCTGCAAAGCAGCCAAGCGAACATGCTGATTATGTTGTCGACGGTGAACATGAGGTTGATCAGAGCTTCGTAGGACATTTCACTTTCTTAGGATTCCATCCGTATAAAGACATTATCTTCTTAAATATTTGGCTGGACAGAGCTGTGGCCTATCATCTGAATAGCGGTAAAATTCAGGATTTGGGTAAAGTATGCCCAGGATACTACGGTGGTCCTGTTGCAAGCCTAATTTCGTCTTTCCTGTATACACCATGTTTGATGGAAAAATTCCCCGAAAGCAATTCAGGATTTGGGTAAAGTATGCCCAGGATACTACGGTGGTCCTGTTGCAAGCCTAATTTCGTCTTTCCTGTATACACCATGCTTGATGGAAAAATTCCCCGAAAGCAAATGGGAAGCCCATGTTGAAGACTAGGTTTGAACTGATTGAGCTTGTAAGCATATGGAGACTTGGAGGCAGCTTGATAAAAAGAACTTGTGCGGATACGCCATGTTTGATGGAAGAGTTCCACAAAAGCAAATGGGAAGCCCAACTTGAAGACTAGGTTTGAACTGTTTGAGCTCGTAAGCGTATGGAGACATGGAGACAGCTTGAAGGATTTGTATGTAGCTTGTAATGTTCCGTGGAACTTATTTTGTGAACTCAATATATTAGAAGACATGTTGTCCATTTATTATTTAGCATGCCTTTCATCTTAGCTAAAAGCCTGAAAGTGTGATGCTATGAAAGATGTAGGAAGTTCGTTAGCTTTGATATCACTATATGTCACTGTTCGACTTTTGTACTTCCATCATTATTTTTTTCCTCCGGTTGCCTCCATTTTAGAAAGACACATATGGCATCGGTAAATATGTTTGAAGTATAGGGGCCTCCAGTTGCCTCTATTTTAGAAAGATGCAATTGCCTTCAGTTAAGTCGTGTTTAGTTCATACAGTATTGTTATCCATCTTCACTACTTCACTGCATTGTTCAAGACTAGTGATTGACTATGTGGTTTTTTCTGCTTATATATATAACTGCAGTTGACTAGGCAGGTTCAGCTCGACAGCTAGATTACAATCGAAGGCTATGTCACTATCATTACCTTCTGTACTATTATTCTGTGATCAGGCCGCTGATGTTTTCTTGACAGTCTGTCGGTCCGTAGCCCACTCACTGATTACCTGGTCCATAAAATCTTGGTGTTTAGGGCCACTAGAAGACCGAAAGTCGAATAGTGCTGCGCAAGGCTGAAATGTACTCCGGCCCACGCCCTTGCACACGTACCGGGGACGGGCCTTAATAGCCCGATACGTCAGCCCATTTCTACATTTCTTTGTGCGCCCCAGCCCGAAGCACTGAACTAAGGCGGTGGCCGCGCGGCGCTCTCCGCAATCCCCGAGAGAAATGCTTCAGTTTCCTTCGAGAGCACAGACAGTCTCGCGCTGTCACGCTTTGTGCCGCGGTGCCGCCTTTCATCGTTCATCCGATCCCCAAATCCGGAACATCTCAAACCAAAAAATCGTCCCCAATCCTTTGAGCCATCACCTCCTCCGATCCTCGTTCGACAAACTTTCTCTTGCTTGCTTGGTTGAGGCGGATGGGCCGGCGCGCGATGCTCGCCAGGGCACATCCGATCTGATTTACATAACAAGATGAATACAATACAGTAAGAGGGCGTTTCTTTTGGAGCGGCACAGATAGCAGTTTTAGGTATCATATGATTAGATGGGAGAATGTTTGCATTCCAAAGGAACATAGTGGTTTGGGGATCATTAATATAAAATATATGAATGATGCGTTGCTGGTAAAGTGGATATGGAGGTTACAAAAGAATGATCCTCAAGACTTCTGCTGTGATGTGTTAAGGAAAAAGTATCTAAGAAACTCTACTTTCTATCTTTCTTCAGAACAGGGGGGCTCTCAGTTTTGGCAAGGGCTGCACAGTGTTAAGCATCATTTTTGCAGAGGAGCAATCTATATGGTTAATAATGGTATGGACACTAGATTTTGGGAAGATGTCTGGCTGGGAGAAGTGCCGTTAAGAATTCAATTTCCAAACCTTTACTGTATTAGCAGTGACAAAGAATGTCTGTTGGGGGAAAATTGGGATGGTCATACATGGCAGATAAAATTCAGAAGAAATCTCAGACAGGATACCCAAAGAGATCTAGAGGAATTGTTAGAGAAGCTCAGTTTTGTCAGACTGAACCATGGTAAGGACTCAGTGAAATGGGGGCTGGAAAAGAAAGGACTGTACACGACCAGATCAATGTACGGGGACATGACTTTCAGGGGGGTGCTTAACAGGAGAATGAGCAAGATGTGGAAATGCAAAATCCCTATGAAGATAAAAGTCTTTTTATGGCAGGTGTTTCAGGACAAGCTCCAGACTGGAGTTGAAATGAAAAAGAAAGGATGGAAAGGCAATAGGAATTGCATACTGTGCAATACTCCGGAGACTACTAATCACATCTTGTTCTAATGCAAAACGGTTAGTTTTGTGTGGAACTGTATCAGAGAAGCTATGGGGTGGGATAGTAAACCGAAATCAATGAAAGATTTCTTGGAAAACTGGTTAACTTTAAACCATAACAAATATAACTTGGGGGTGTTTTGTTTTGCCGCTGTTTCTTGGGCTCTCTGGAAGGAGAGGAACAAGATGGCAATACAAAGGAAATTTAGTAGAGATGCTTCTGACATTCTCCGAAAAATCTTTCTTTATATGCAGAAGTGGAAAATCCTACTGAGTTCAAAAGACGGAGGCTGTATGGAGATGAAGCTGGACAAGATGAAATTATGGTTCCGATCCTATCTGGAAGAAAGGCGGCAAAGGCGAAATGAAGATGACTTGGATAGGAGGCACCATTGTGGTGTTCAGTTGACCTTTTTGCATAGGGAGTGAAAGTGCTCTTTTTGCTTGTTGGACCCTTTGATGTAAAACTGATAATCCCAGTGCGTTGGTTTCGTGTGTGTGGTCATGTGGTAAACTATATTTGCTTTCAATAAAAGCAGGCCAAAATGGCTTTTTCTAAAAAAAAAACATCCGATCTGATCTGAGAACCATGTTGCAGAAAGCTACTAGTGAATCGCGGCATCAACAAAGCGACTGACTGATCATCTTCGCCCGATCGAGAGGTCATGGAAGGAGATCCCATGGGCCTGCCGGCGCTACCGGAGGACGTCCTCGCGGACGTGCTCCGCCGCCTCCCACCGCGCAGCCTCGCCGCGTCGCGGTGCGTGTGCAAAGCGTGGCGTGCCGTCGTCGACGGCCGCCGGCTGCTGCGCGCGTGACCTCGATTTCCCAGTCTTCCTCTCCAGCCCCTCCACGCGGCCCGTGATGATCTTCGACAAGCTCGACTTGTACCGTCTTCGCCCGTACCCATACTTGTCTACCTTCACTACGGTGCTGGATCACCGCAATGGCCTCCTTCTCTATCAAGACCGGCGGGGGATGCACGTAGCCAACCCCGCTACGCAGCGGCGGGCACAGTTGCCAACTCCGCCGCGTTTCGGGGAACCCCATTTGTTGCCCGAGGGCTTGATTTTGTTTGATCCCACAGAGTCGCCGCACTACGAGGTTTTGCTTGTTCCTGTCGATTGGGTGACAGAGGAGACGGAGGAGATGCAGCATGAGACGACGGACAGGTCTGAGGAATGGCCAGCATTGACTTGGGTGTTGTGTGTGTTCTCATCACGCACGGGTCAGTGGGAGGAGAGGTCCTTCGTCCGGGAAGGCGAGGCAGTAAAGACGGCGTATGATGAGTACATCGACCCGCTCTGGCAGGCCTCCAGCGCTTATTGGCGGGGTGTATTATTTGTGCAGTGCAATGGCGGCTCTGATGTTTTGAGGTAAGCACCATACAATTTCGTTTATATATGTTACTGCAATGCGATGGTACTAATTTCTGAATCAGGTCATGATTTTTCTATATGAGAGTTCATGTTTCCATGAGTAGCGGCATCCATCTGCTTCCCCTAGCTGCCCACATAAAAAAATAATCAGCTTTGTCAATCAATTATTAAATGTTTGTCAACGGTTTGATATTTTGCAGAATATCCTTGTCAAATGATAATTATCAAGTAATTGAATTGCCAGCAGATATTGGAGAGACAAAAGATAGCAATCCTTATCTAGGACGATCAAAGCATGGTGTTTGTTGTGCATTGTTTGACAGTTGGTTCTCGTGCAAATTCCGGGTTTGGATCCTTGACGAATCGTGTGGTAAAACAGGGTGGGTGTTGAAGCATCATGTTGACATTGAGCACAACGTCTCACGTCTGATGAGCTCTTGCAGTCAAATTGAGGGGCCATGGATATTGGAGGATGCGAATGTTCATGAAGCCTATGGAGCAAATGTTAACAACAATGCACTTGTGAAGAGTGAATTTGAATGGGAGTCTGAGAATGATAATATTGTCGACGGTGAACATGAGGTTTGTCAGAGCTTCAGAAGGCATTTCACTTTCTTAGGGTTTTATCCGTACAAAGACGTTGTCTTCTTGGACATTTCGATGGACAGAGCTGTGGCCTGTCATCTGAATACCTGTAAAATTCAGGATTTGGGTAAAGTATGCCCAGGATACTACGGTGGTCCTGTTGCAAGCCTAATTTCGTCTTTCCTGTATACACCATGTTTGATGGAAGAATTCCCCGAAAGCAAATGGGAAGCCCATGTTGAAGACTAGGTTTGAACTGTTTGAGCTCGTAAGCATATGGAATTGTTTTTCTATTTATGATAGCTTGATAAGAAGAACTTGTGGGTAGCTTGTAATGTTCTATGGAACTTATCGTGAACTCAATATATCAGAAGCCATGTTGTCCATTTATTATTTAGCATGCCATTCATCTTAGCTAAAAGCCTGAAGTGTGGTGCTATCAAAGATGTATAGGAATTTCGTTAGCTTTGATATCAATATATATCACCGTTCAATTTTTGTAGTTCCATCATTGTTTTTTTATCCTTCGGTGAATATGTTTGTAGTACAGTGGCCTCCAGTTAACTCGTGTTTAGTTCATACAGTACAGTTATCTTCCTTCACTGAATTACTATTTATCGATGCGGGTTCATATAGATTATTGTCAAAGTAGCTCCCCCCTACTTCTAGATGGCTTATTGTCTAAGTAGTTCCCCCCCTACTTCCAGATGATTTATGTTACTCGCTTGTATGCAAAATCAGTCTTCCAAATGGTTATGTTTCTTCTTCCACTACTTCACTGCATTGTTCAAGATTAGTGATTGGCTATCTGCTTTCTTCTGCTTATATAACTGCAGTTGACTAGGCAGGTTCAGGTTCACAGCTAGATTATAATGGAAAGTTGTCACTCATTACCTTCTGAACCTTTTGTTATGTGATCTGGCCGCTTGTGTGTTCTTGACAATCTGTCGGTCCGTAGCCTACTCACTGTCACTGATTAGCTGGTCAATTAAGCAACCATCTTTTCATTTTAGAAGTAAACAAAACGAGCATAGTTGCTTTGTTCTCGTAATTCTACTGTAGCCTGTTACGTTTTATTAGAAAGAGAAGAAACCGAGCAACACTGCATATCTACAAAGAATTGCCCTATTCTTTTACGCGTAATGAAGAATTATCGTATTACTTTGTGGTTTGTAGGGCATGGGGCTGCAATCACTGATCCAATCTCATCCCCAAGATCTGGTGAGCCTGAAGCGTTGCTAAATATCAGTCTGCAATCAAGTTAGGGTAGACATACACAGTAGCAATTGAACACTCACATCGTTCCTATCTTCATAAGTTGGATTCCTAGTTGCATACGATGACGTATGCTAGTGCACACATAGCCACGGGGTTATGGACATGTTGAGTTGAATACAATGTTGGTTTTGTGGACAATCCCGTGAGGGCGTCCACAGCTAGGACAAGGATTAGACATCCAGTACTCAACTGAAGAGCCCAAGCCGAACACATAGTAATGCTTAAAATCCATAAGAGCATGCACGCTAGAAACAAATGTATGAGATTACTAATCTATATTTTCTACACTACTCTGGCATTGCGCGGCTACCGGCTGAACGCAGGCCGGGCAAATTGTCTCAAAACCAGCAGCAGTCAGAAGGCAGCTTACACGTACTATCCACAACATCGCCTAATCTATTCTGCAGGCGAACACCCAGTTTTGTGGGTCATATATGCAAAATGTCGCTTGATCAGCGAACGGCCAACAAGCACCTCAACGTCATCCAGATAACCGAGGTGCTGCGTCAAGCAAAAGGAGCACCAAAATACATCGCCGGCGTAGCTAACTTTGTGGCGGCGCTCAGCTGGTCAGAGACGAGAGCATTCCACCGCCGCTCTTCGTGGGCACCACAACCTCCCAGCCAGGGCCTTTCAGAGGTATAAGTGGGGCAGCACCGGCCGCGCCAGGCGGACCGGACAGGTCGCTCCGGTCCATCAGCTTCAATAGGTCGTCATCGCTAATGTCCGTCTGGATCATCCTGTCTTCCTCGGCCTGCTCGTCCCTGAGCAGCGCCAGCAATTCGACCTCCTGCATACCCATGAAGATGCTAATCAGCAGCAATTAAACATCGAAGCTTGTATTCTTAACAAACAATTGGTACTCGATATATTATGCTTGGGATAGAAACATTACATCCAAGGCATTAGGCTTCGCACTGGTTTGTTCAAACTGTCCCTTGCCAATCACCACGTGCTCTAGCTTCAACTTCCCAAAAGCTTTCTTGATGATCCGTCCCTGCAATAATGAAAAGATGGGTAAATCTAACAGAGAATAGCCAAGCAAGAAGTCTGAAAACATAGATCGCCGACCCACACAAACCTCAACAGATTGTGATGTCGCCAGCCTATACACATGCACTGGGCGGGTTTGACCAATCCGATGGCATCTATCCATGGCCTGTAGATCCATCTGAGGATTCTGGAGGATGAAGCAAAAGTACCATTTATAATGAAACAAAGTTGTGGTACATATTTAAGTATGACGCTATTTGCAAAATGTACGACCAGCACCCCAGGTAAAGAATCCAAACAATATGACATGCAGCAAAATGCATCTTTTAATTAATGAACGTGCATATTTTCTGTTACAGTATCACATTCTAATGACAGATAGAGAGTTACCCAGTCACTGTCATATAGGATACATGTATCAGCAGAAGTAAGGTTGATACCAAGACCACCAGCACGTGTGCTCAGAATGAAGACATTTAAGCTGCTGTTCACATCATTGAATTCTGCTATCTGAAAAAAAAAATGATATAGCAAATGAACCTGCGAGGAAACAACAATTATATAAATTCTAGTATTTGTTAAGAAACAAGCATCCCAAAAGAACTAGTGTTTATGCAATGACATAACATTGTAGTTCCCAATCAATGGACGTCTGCCGCTTTTCAGATATCAAGGTGCGCAGGGGTTCAATGTTCTGGCGAGTGGGGTGAACTAGTACAGTGGGCCAACTAAACGATTTCAATGAATTTCCCCTTGTATCATGATATTGAAATGCTCACACGGAAGAAATAGAGAACTGTGGCTACAATTTTACTGAAGAAATTGGAATGCCTTCAGAACTATGTAAATCAAAAATCATTTAACATGTGGTAGAATGTCACATGCAAAATTCCTGACAACCATGTATGGTGCACATTCTTCTGAGTATGCTCTTAAGTAAAATAGTAATACGAGTATACTGGTACCGACTAGCACTTACCTGTCTCCTCCTCTCTTCCAACTTAACACTACCATCAATTCTGCAAGCCTCAATGCCTTTTGAATCTAGATAATAATCGATAAGGTCCAAAACTTTTGTCCATTGAGAGAATATCAGAACCTACAGATATATGTACACATCAATTAACAAAAGATACAGCGAAACATATCCTAAACCCTGAACCCCAAAGGAAGAAAAAAAAACGACAAGAGGAGAAAACCATATACCTTGTGCCTTCTTGAGAGTAGGGAATTTAGCAACCTGTCCAGAAGCTGAAACTTGCCGCATTGTTCTATAAGCTTATCAACAGGTGGGTACAGACCTGTGAAAACAAAAATAGATGATAATGTAAAGATTATTTGGTAAGCAACGACATGATGTACCAAGGACATGAACTGATGGAAAACAGAACAAACTCGCTGCTCCGAATGCAGATTCCAGAAGATCAGGATGGCTGCAATTCTTTCTCAGCTGAATAAACAGGTTATTCAGCTTTGCCCTAACACCAGGTCTCTGCAACACTACAATTCGAGTTTTCTAATCAAAATACATGTTAAATTAGACACATATTTCAGAGTAAGTCCACAGGAATATATGGGAATGTAATACCATCTGATTCTTCGTTCAAGTAGACATCAAATGTCTTCTTAACCAAGTGATCCTGGATTCGCTTCTGATGTTCAGTCATGTTAGCATAAATGATCATCTCTTTCTTTCGCGGAAGCATCTGTTCTACATCCTCTTTCATCCGCCTTAAAAGAAATGGACGCAAGATGGCATGAAGCTTCGAAACGACATGAACCCTTTGTTTTTCTTCTGTTTCTTCTTGTTCTTCACTTCCTTTCGCAGAAAAATCAAACCTTTAAGAAGATGGTTGTCAGCGTGACAGAGGAAGGAGAATGAAATATAATACTTGGAATATTTAACAGCAATGATCACTTTGTGGGACCAAAAACCGTCTGTCTATATCACTGTTGCCTATGAGAAACAATTGAATATTACATGGAGACTGGAGCATTCTTCTTATTACCATGTCAAAGCACAAAATATAAATGAGCGAAATATACAGCAGATGCTTCAGCAGATATGATGTAAGAAGCCATAATATAAATCAGTAACACAAGTTTGCTACCCTTGAAAATTTGCATTTCAACTGAAGAATGTGTCTTATGAGCTAAACATCCAAGTTTAAAATAGGAGACCTAGGTATTCGTAAGCTTCATGAACAGTACTTCTAATTGTGGAACACTGATAACGCACCTGGTGTTTTGACAGATCGTACTACATTAAACCACAAAATGATGAATTTAAAAGACTAGAGCAGACTGGATATAAACTACACAAAATTATGACAGACAAGATCTAGGCAGCGGAAGAGCAAACTAAATGGAAGTTCAAGTAAGTTGATTAGAGCCAACAGTACAAAGGAAAAGCTTGATTGCAGTCAATCACTAACGATAACGAACACAAAGTGTGTATATGTTTTGCAACACATTTCTACAGGTTGAGCTTATGAATCAAAAAACATAGCTACAGATAGTGGTGAAGTGAATCGGTGAACCATACCATGATTCAAATTCCTGGTGTGACGAGAATATATCAGGCAAAATAAAGTTCAATAGTGACCAAAGCTCCGCTAGATTATTCTGAAGGGGTGTCCCAGTCAAAAGTAGCTTATTATCCATTGGTATGCGCCTTATCTCCCTCAATAATTTACACTTAGAATTTTTCAATCGATGTCCCTGGAGAAAGAAGAGTGAAACGGATATGTGAATAAAGACAGGCAAAAGGTTAACA
>LAPY01002923.1:14868-25939 GCA_000970635.1 Eragrostis tef
TTTTTTATGGCAGCCCGGCCGCCCGGGCATAAATAGGTCATGGCTTAGATCCGAACGACCAGGCGCCCATTGGTTCATGGCGGCTCCTCGATAAATTGTCCTTATCTTAGGCCGGGTCCCTCGTAGAAATTTGTAGTCTACGGCGCAGATCCGTAATCTCGTCGAAGAATGTGCTGTTTTGATAAATCAGCGATGGATTCATCTTTTCTTATGGGTACTGGACTCGAATGAGGGGTATTGCTATTTACCAATGGAAATAGGTTCTGGTGAAGCCCGAAGGTAATCATGCTTTATTCCTCTGACTTGTATTTCAATTCCGTATAGACAATCCAACAATAAGAGGCGAAAACACGGTTGTCCCATGTATCATCCTCTTCATAAATTCTTTTTGAATTATCTTTTTTAGGATTTGTTTTGTGTCAGGTGGTTTCAATAATTCAGTACTACTTTGGCATTCGTAGGCCTCTCTGCTAAACAAATGCTTATTAAGTGCTCATGCAGAATGCAGGCACTGAAACCAACATAAATGCACATCACCTGAAATTTTCTTTGCCTGGAGTCAATCTTACTTGTTTCAGTGGCTTTTTGTCCAACTATTACTAGCTATTTTTTAAAACTAATGAAAAAGCGTGGATCTTTGTAGGATGAGCATGCCTGGAAGTCACTTGTACACGGCCGACAGTAGTGATGTCGATGAATTGGTGGTTTCAATGACCAAAGATCGCACATATTGGGTGTCACTTGTTGACGGCAATGGAACTCGGTGCAGCCTGATCTACAAGGTCCTACAACACATTCGTGCATCAGATCCAAATGCTTATGAGCCAAGGGTTCTCTCTATTGGTCCTTATCATCATGGGGCTCCTGCATTGTTCCAGATTGAGAAGGAAAAATGGTTCTGCCTCAACTATATCCTACAACTGAACTGCAGTAGAAGTTTGCAAGACTACCTAGCAGCAATCACGGGACTGGAGAGAGAAGCAAGAATATGTTATTCAGAGGATAACATAATAAATAGCAGGACATTTGTAGAGATGCTCTTGCTCGATAGTTGCTTCATACTTGTCTGCCTTAATGGCATTGAAGGAATGAGAATTCAAGCAGAGGCTCATAAATCTCATGGACAAGATTTGCTCACAGAGATTGTTGATGGACAAAATAATGCAAGCAAAAAGGGCAAGGAAGCAATGTCAAAGAGCATACCTACCCTCTCAGACACAACAAATGAGGATTTTGTGGTTCAGATGGGAAATGATCAGGATGATTCTCATCAACAAAGCGAGCAAGCTAACAACATGGACACATACCTTGATCATAGCCAAGAAAATATAGATCCGAGTGAACAGTGGTATAACAGTTCTGCTGTATATGATCTACTTTTACTGGAAAACCAAGTTCCGTTTTTTGTCGTCAGCAAAATTTTTGATCTTTTAGTAAATGATGAAAGCATGGCTCGTAGATTACTTACAGATAACTTGGCTAAATTCATAGAAGGCATTCTGCTTCACTTGCCTTTAGCAATTCAAGATACGAACAGGCCACAAAACTTTGACCATTTGCTCCACTTGTGTTACATGTACTTCAAACCTTCTCGCAGTACACAACACAATCACCAAAAGAAGAAAAAGGCCAGTTACTTCAGCAACCTCTTTTGTTGGGGCATCAGGTACTTGAGCAGCAATATTGGCTCCCAGGAAAATGAGGAAAATCCATTATCAAATTCATATTCTGTAAAGCAGTTGAAACGGTGGCGGAGAGCAGAAGAATACCATGAAGCTGGAGTCGAATTCACGGAAATGGTATTTGATGAACACAATCCTCACTCTTTACTAGACATTGAGTTTCGGAATGGGATGCTTCACATTCCATGTTTGCCAATTGATGACAAATCTGGCACTCTTTTTAGGAATCTTCTTGCGTTTGAGCAGAGTTGTCCTGCACTTGGCAATGACATAGCTTCTTATGTGTATTTCATGTCCCAGCTCATCAGTGTTCCAGATGACGTTGCTTTGCTTTCTCGGAAAGGCGTTATTGTACATCAGCTAGATAGCGATGAGGAGGTCTCAACTCTGTTTTCCAAGCTATTCGAATATGTCGTCTTTGATTTCAGTGGCGAGCACTACCTGAAGTCGTTATGCCATACTCTGGAGGCACATTACCAAAATCGAGTAAACAGATGGATGGCGTGGCTGTGGCATAATCATTTCGGCAATCCATGGTTAGGCTTCACAGCTTTAGCATCCGCTGTTATGGTCTTCTGTAGTATAGGGCAAACTATTCTTGCTTACCTTTCATATATGAGCATGACATGATCCCATAAATATTTGTTTAGATACCCCAACAGTAATATCTGCCTATAGATTAGGGTTTCCACAAGTTCTGAAGAATTAGTACATTTGCCACCAAAGGAAAGGCTTACTACAAATGCCACTATAATCTTAGGCAATGCTTATAGCCTGCTACTAGTCATTAGCAATTGAGGCCAAACACCAAGCATTTTAGTAGTAACTATCTCACCAATCAATTTCATTTCCCCTTTTCCCTTTGAGCACGAGATATGTACAAGCCACACAACAATGCATGAAGAGATAGTTTGTATGTATTCAAGTCGCATGGGTGCAATGAAACATTTTGAAGCAAATAAAAAGTTGGGGTCATGGTACTGGCACTGGGCCATAATTCCTGTAAGAGTTTCTCTGAGAATGCTTTGTCAGTTCTGTGCCTTCTATTATAATCTATTAAGTGGGGAGCGGGCATGATATGTGTTATTGCATATAGCCTCCAAAAATTTGATACTACCCAACTACCAAATTCAAGGAACCATAATCACAAGAGCAAAGCAGTGCTTCCAAAAAAAAATCAGACCAAAACTAATGAATGAAAAGGATAAATGAGGTTCAGTACAGGTAAATTTGTTTGTAAGCCGAAAATAATAAGAGAGAGAAGCTAGGCTCAGCCAGATGCGGGTTAGATTTCAAGGGGATTCTATTTCTGGTTTTCTTCTAGAAATTGTTAACAAAGAAATGCAAATAAAATCCAAAAGAAAAGCCTACTGAGTTTTATAGATATGTTTTAACATATTATAAGATACATATTTAAAGTTTTGAAATAAGTTAGCTTTATTCTAGGTCAACATATCACCATATGCAAACAAGTTTGCTTTAAATTCCAAAGTTAATAAAAGGTTACAAAGTTTTGAGAAAACCATACATGCCGACGAACTTCCACCGTGCTGCAAGCCATAGCATCCAACATCCCTCTTTCTGCTGAATTTCTGGAATTTATCAGCAGCAAGGTTACTAGTGGTTCCAATTTTTAAGGCCCTTTTTGGAATTCGCGAATTTGCATCTTAATTATTTCCTGAGAGGTGGAGTTGTTTCTTGTGAGATTCCATTATGATTCCTCTTACGTTCTTGCGTTGCAAAGGGGACTACATGTTGGATCTCGTCTTGCATTATGTTTGCTGACTTGGTGGCGGCGGGGACTGCGGCAGGGGCGGCGGACGGGTGGCCATCACGAGTTCACGACATGTCAGGTGTGCGAGCCTCCTCTGTTCTTCCTCCATCTCCCTGATCGGCACCTCCTCTGTTCACGGCTCCTGACGGAGTTACGCTCACCGTTACTCAGGAATCCAATCGTGGTCATTGGATGATGCCAACTTAAACGGATGGGATATCTAGGCGGGCGCCCGAGCCATGGTACACTAAATCCCCGTTGAATCTTGAAGGCACACTGAAATGTTTGTTCAGAAAATAAATGCATCTCCCTCACAAAAAAAAGAAAATAAATGCATCTATTTCCCTCTAAATTTCAGTAATTTTTTATTACACAATACAAGACACTCACAACGCACGTACACTCACCCCTATGAATGTATATACGCAAACTCTAATCTTATGAGCATCTTCAAAGATTGAGCCGGCAAATTTTCGAGATTGACGAAGTCACCACTGGCTCCTCGCTGTCGACGGCCACGTCGTCTACCGCTGAAAGCACAGAACCGTTAAATCTTAAAAAATTAGCTCTGACAAGGAGTCGAACTTAAGACCTGAGAGGTGCTACTAAGTGCTTCAACCGCTAGGCTAAGACCTTTTTCGTTCTAAATTTCAATACTTGAAAGTGCCAAATGGAACAAGATATGCTATTTCACTCGTTTGGGATCCTTGTTAAGCACCTGTAAATATATAATTATTTGGAATATCTGTGATACTTTAATCATATATGTTAATGTAAAATTAATAATTGTGATTTGTCAAATAGGAAAAATATTTGTAGTTTAGAACAGTCAAATAGTACCGTGATTAAATTATATCTGTGAAATGATAATACAAATGCTCATTACTCTAAAGGACATTTTCAGACATGCCAACCTTCCACGCAACAACAAAGATAGATAATCAAAGACAAAATTTGCTAGTGGATACTCTTTAATAACGGGCATTTGCTCTTGTGCATCGTTCAAATACGTTTTTGCCATAGGACACTACTTTTTTGTGGTAATTTGCTGCTGAACATCCAAGTTATTAAAATAATTATTTTCTTATAAGAGAGAGAGAGAGAGATAAACTTACAACTGACACTAATATTACTGCTGCGTTAAGTCGAAACAATTAACTTTGCAAATCTATCGTCGATTTTTTCTTGTGAATTACCATTTACTTTCGCTTGTGCATTATCGTATATTTCTTATGTAATTGATTAAACTTTTATTTTAACATGACACAAAAAATCATAATGAAATAATATGTTACAAAATAGCTCACATGGCAAAAATAATGGCTCAAAAGGCAATAGTAATTTAGTCTATTTACATGTTCTCTCTATCTTTAATATAAGAAAATGAGTATGTTTTAATTACTTGATGCCCACCAGCAAATTACCATAATTAAATAGTATTTTCTGACAAAGACGCACTTGAGCGGTGTCTATAAGCAAATATCGTATTTTTTGGATGTCTCATAGCAAATTTTGCAAACCAAACTCCGAACTGCCAAACAGCTCACCTTCTTGCGAAACCGGATCATCTGACGTACTGTCACTGTCGGCTCACTGGCCTTCGCCCTTTTCTGACCAGCTAGAGGCATATTGTGACATCTTAGTCCAAGACTTAATAGGATTGATAAAATATTTATATCAACAAGTTGCAATTTCTTTTTCGAAAGCTCATCTCGAAAGAACTCTGAGGTTAAGCATGCTTGGCCTGGAGCAATTTCAGGATGGTTGACCGACCGAAAAGTCCTTTCTAGGTGCGCAGGAGTGAGGACAAAGTGCGCAGAAAAGACATGTGTTGGTCTGTGAGAATAGTCTTGAGGTCCTGGAGAGCTGCCAGACGTGCGGGCCTGACCTCAAAGAGGCGGGACGCTACAAGTTGTATCAGAGCTGACCCTCGCGGTTTCACGGGCGCGTGTTGGCGCAGTTGCGCAGGCATGATGCGCATGGTTGGTGTGGGCCCAGAGTGATCACACAGCATGGCACATGCGCTGGCACTGGACACACAGACATGTCTAAGGGAGGACGTTCCTGGATTGAGGTTGACCGACGAGGACGTCGGTCTCAGGATAGTTTTGAGGTCCTGAAGAGCTGCCAGGCGTGCGGGAGGTCACAGTACAACGCAGACGATCACAACACGCACGCACACTCACCCCTATAAATACACGTACGCAAACCCTACCCCTATGAGCACCTCCGAAGGACTGAGCACGCCGGTAAATCTTAGAAAATTCGCTCCCACCAGGAGTCGAACCTAGGACCTCAAAGTTTTTACTCGGGTGTCTTAACCACTAGGCCAAGACCCCTTTCACACCATGACAGCTAGCTATATAGGCTAGATGTTGAACCTGAGAATTGGCTCGGCCCAAATATCGTTGGGCACACAAATGGGTTGATGCTTGGGCCTTGACGCGTTAGCCCCATAGTATTTTAACTCGGCTGGCAAGATTTCAAAATAAAACAATTCGTCACAAGTGAATGACACGTTACACTGCCGCCTGAAATCCATTATGGCCTCACCAAAGTTATTTGTTAAGTAAAGTTTACCAACGGTCTTTAAACTTGTCACGGGGTGTTATCTAGGTTTTTGAACTCTCAAAATGCATATTCAAGTTCTTAAACTTTCTAAATTATGTCATCTAGGTCCAAAGTACCAAAAATGTCCTTATAACTGCCGATGAGCTAGCAATTCAAAAGGATTTTCATACTATTTTCTCCTCAAATTATTATTGCCATCACAATTCACGCTAAGAGACATAATTACCATATAGATGTTGATGGACAACTATTTGAAAATAATTCTTCATATTCTTTCTTTTGCCAATTTATTATTTCCATTACAATTCACGCTAAAGGACAAAATTAGACTACATGATGCAATAATTATAGATAAAAGGATGACAAACTATACTTATATGGAGCCACATTAGCAACAAGAGGGGTAGTTTAGGAATGTTGGACCAAATGACACACTTTCGCAAGTTTAGGGACTCGAATATGCATTTTGAGAGTTTAGGGACCTAGATGACACCCCGTGACACGTATAAAGATCGGCCATTTATTTTACTCTTATTTGTTTGTTGCATTCTTTGGATTGAAAATGCTTATAAAATCCATTCATAACCTAACTATAACAAAAGAAAAAGTTTAAAGATAGAAACCAATGATGATTACGGCGCAACATGTGACTTATGAGCCTTTTCTCAGCAAATCATCGTGTTCCCTTCATGGAAATGTTTAATAAGAGTAATTATTACAAGGATAAATCACAATTGTCACCTGGGACAAGTTGTATGAAACAGAGAGAGAGAGAGAGTACCAATTTATTCCAGATACTCATAGAGATGTGGTGTGCGCGAGAGGGGGGGGGGAGAGAGAGATAGAGGAGTACTAACTCCATTCATAAATACTTGTCACTTTTTTACTTTTTATTCTTCAGAATTTTTACCAACAATAATTTTTAAAATATTTAGTTAAGTAAACTAACAAATATATTACTAGAATTGTTGAGTGCTTTAAGTATGTCAAGAAAAGAGGAGTGATCAAATGATGAATAGTAATAAAAGTGTCATTTATTTGTGACGAACGGAGGTCAGTTTTCAGTTCAATGTCTTGTTGATGGCCAGGCTATGTTGGTGCTAAGTTCTCACGGAGTAGGACAGGATTAGAGGGCACTGCCTACCTAAGTTCTCTCGGAATCTAGCTACTATCTACAAGATATTGATTCCCTAGGTTTGGCCACATGACATCAGCTCCGGCGTTGCAATGAGTCTGTAGTGCCAAATTATTGCTGATCATGTGCTATATAAGATGGCCCATAAGACCAAAAGAAAACAAGTCCCCAATAAACAGCATCCGAAATAACATTGTATGGGGATGCGCAAGGTCATCCTTCCTTTGGCACTGGCCATGCTCATGGCCGCGCAGCTCGCTGCTGGAGCCATCGTTGGAGACGAGCGTCAGGGCACACCGGTTTTAGATGGCGCACTGCCGTCGACACGCGGACCACGAAAAAGTACTCTTCCTGTTCGCGGTATGAGGCTGGAAAGCGAACTAGATCTATTTCTCGTCTTCGTTACCAAAGTATTCTCGTTTTGTTTAGCTCGTTTTCAGGAGTGACCGATCTGTACTTCGTCTTGTTTCAGAAGGAAGCCAACGCAGTGCTTCGGATGTATCTGAGGACAAGGCTATCATCGCCCCGCGTGGTTATTTTCATCCGCCAATCCTCCCACCTTGCGGCCGCAAGACATGTTGATCGACAGAGGCGGACCTTCTTCGTTCCAATTCCTGAGCTTGGCCCTGTTCCTGTTTTACCGTTCTCTTTCCTCCTCTGATTAATATGTAATCCAGTGGTGAATAAGCGCAGTGATTTGTGGTGGCATCATATTGCCGATCAGAAATCTAATGGACACTGTGGGTATGTTGATGTGTCCTGATTGCATCCAAGGGGATCGTGTTTTTAGAACTTTTCCAAAGTCAAATTCTAAAACTTGTACAAAGATCATTTCAAGTCCACTTCTTAATATTGTACCCAAATACACCCCATCGACCATCCCGCCACGCTTAAATATCAATACCGTTATACACCGTGTAGTACTTACAGATTGCATCCCTGCATTTCTCCTCCCTCCTCTGTACGCAACCGTTGTCCCTTGCCATTGCAGAGGCCAAAGCCGTCGTAAGCACCAAAGATGTTGCCCCGCATCTCGACTCGGGCCCGCATCCACGCCGCCGATGGCAAATGTTTTTATTTTAAGAGCGAATGCTAATATAATTTCTCGATGCCAGAAAATGATTGTCAAGGTCAGCTTTCTGCTGACAAGGTGGTCGTCGAAAAGAACAAATATATAAACAGACGGATCCCGGCTGCATGTATAACAAACTAGTAGAAATCAACGTTTTAACCCTCGTAGAAAAACAAATTAAATGTTTAATCGCACACCAAACTCTCTTTTTTTCAAGGACCAAACTCTTTTTTTTTAGATTACACAGTACAATCAGACACTCACAACGCACGCATACTCATCCATATGAATGCAACCCTATCTCTATGAGCATTTTCAAAGTCTGAGCTGGCAAATCTTATAGATTGACGAACCTATCACTGTCGCCTCATAGTCGACGGCCACGTCGACTATCGCTAAAAGCACAAATACCGTTAAATCCTAAAAAATTCGCTCCCACCAAGAGTCAAACTCAAGACCTTAAAGGTGCTACTCAGGTGTCTTAACCATATTCCAAGACACCTTTCGCTAATAACACACCAAACTCGGAGCCTTTGCTTTGGGAAGTCTTATGTTGATGATATTTTAATTCGATGGAACTAAGCAATCCAAACGGACGCGTCAGAGACTTACAGTGCAACCTGTTGCGCAATAAACAAACGCACGGCCTCTATCCACCTTCATGTGCAACCAACACGTCTCATATGTCCTCGCATTAATTTCAAAACAGTTTGAACGCGAGGTACAAGCGTCTCTTTTCATCCTCCTCTGGAGAACAGAGAAGCCTCTCAAATTATACACATAATAACTAAATAAGTCGGTTAAACATAGAATGAGCATTGACACGCCTCGACCGTCGACACAAAACATGTCAAAGCTCATTCTAAGCTGCCAACACAACATTATTTAATCATCACATGTATAATTCTGGTATTCTCCGGTATCCATTTACAACACTCAGGATCGACTTGAATACTGCTATGTCACAAATACAATCATCATCATTATAAGATACAAATAGAGAGAAAATTAAGTGTGATTAGAAATCTTTAATAGTCTCTAAGAGTACAACGCGGCGGAATTTATACACCGATAAAAGACCAATAGCGCTCAGCCCACCAGCACGACCGGAGGAAAAACACAAATCGAACCACAAGAACCACCTCTGGCCATCACCGTCCTCACTTGAAAAAACTCAACAATAACATTGTGAATATGAAGGTACTTTGCAAGACTTGCATATGAATCATAGCCCACGAAAGATGCATTTGGCTTTGGATAAGAATAAGATAATAGGATGACATTTTGCATAAATTAATTAAATTATCACATTAAATAAGTAATTAAAAGTGACAAGCCTAAAAGAAAAATTCATGAGCAAATCATCCTATACCCAACCGTATATTCCCACAGCTCAAGTGTAACACATCTGGTATCTTGCCAATCCATATCTCAACACGAGCTCAAGTCCACATCCATTGACTACGATAATGACTAACAATCATAAACTTGCTCATGACTGAGAGCACGACAATGCAAATTGATTTTACACCTTGCAAAGGAGTACGATTTTACCCACACGCCAGAAGACCACCGTCCGTACGATCCGTCGAAAGTAAGGAGTGATTCAATATAAAAACCCACTCCAAATACGCCCCGACCATTTAACCGTCGTTCGGTTCATGAGAGTTGGTTGTAGTAGGTCCTCACATGGGTCATCCCTAGCACCTTCTACATCCTCCGGACTCAAAGGACAAATGGTCGCAACTAGATAAGGAGGAAGACTTGCCCGTTCCATTATACGGAGTATGTGGCAGCACGAAAAAGTGTTCATATTGACAGCACCAACGAGAATCAACTCAAGCGAGCCTATGGTACATTCAAGACTCCATTCTAGTGCTAGGGGTTAGCCACCCAAGACCTTTTTTTCAAGAAGGCTTCTTACACAGTGAGATCGGTTTGGCTCTCCTAATATTAGCGCTTTGAGTAGGAAGAAAGCGAAAAAAAATTCTGGAGAAATGCACCCAGTGCAACACCCGTGTCGATCTCATGATTGAACTCGAGCTGTCTGGCTAGCAACCGGCCGCCTTGCCACCAAGGTTTACATTACCGATCCTACCAGAAAAACTAGCTTGGACCGGAATGTCTGGTTAATGGGAAAACCAAAAAAATTGGTATAAAAATCCGACAAACCTCAAGTTCCAAAATTTGAATCAAATTTATTTGAAATTTTTGGTAAACCAGACCGGTTTATTGAAAAACCATTCAAATTTCTAGAAAACCAACCAAATTTTAGAAAACCATTCAAGAGAAAAAATGGAAAAATGCAAAAATTGAAAAAAAATTAAACAAAAAATATATTTGAAAACTAGATTAAATTTGAAACCCAATGGTGGAAAAGAAAGATACATATTCGCTCATTTGGTTGGTCAAAATAATTGAGAAGTGTTGCTGGTTCACACCCAGAAAAAGGCTTTTCTTTTCTTTCTTTTTATATTTAGAACTTTCCTCATTTTTTTGGACACATGAAATGATCGAATCTACATGTTTGGTTTCCTTTAGGCCGCAAATTTGATCTAGTCTTTTTATGTAATTTTTTTTCAAAATTTTAAAAACGAAAACTGGCTTACTAGGTAACCGGACCAGATGGTTTCGCTGGTTTTCTCGAAAGCCCGTCCGGTTTACCTGGCTCGTTCGCGAAAATGGGCTTCAACAAACGGGCTCAATTCACCATATACCTCTCTTTCCAATGATCAGTAGCTAACTACTATTTTTTCTAATGGTCTTCAAAATTTACCCTCTACCTATTTTTATGCGATTCTGCCCTTCCTCAGTTGTTCTTCCTTCCGCCGGCGACC
>LAPY01002924.1:26192-36823 GCA_000970635.1 Eragrostis tef
CAGATGTATTTCATGGTACTTATATTCAAAAGTGCTGGTGCTGACTAAAAGTTTATTGTCGACTGAGGCCATGAAACAAAAGAGTATTTATAAGAAAGTGAATTGCTTCAAACTCCTTGAACCATGATTATCATGTGGCTTAGATAAAAGGTCCTCGTACACATTCCACAATATATTAATTAAAGGAGAGAGGACATTAAGTGCTCAAGTTTGCCCTTACACGCAAATGAATTCCTGACAAGGATGCTAGCTTTTCCACCTCACGGTATCCAAACCAGGTACCATCTTCTCTTTTCAAATTGAATGTGATTGTAGGACCCATCTTCAGATCGTTTACCTAACATAAGAAAATAGGAAGCATAAATACACGGGGTCAATAGATTTCAGGCGAGAAGTCCAGAATAACTTCATAGTTAGAGCTCTTATATTGATTATGCTCATTCCCCAGAACAAACGCAAATATCGTAACAACAATTATTGAGAGGACAGAAAAGTGACATGGTAATGGTACCTTTGAATCTTGTTGTCCATAGATTATGCAAACACTCTTCCCGTTGCTGTGCTTCAAGTCCAGCATTTTTGTTCTCACGTAAGTAGCAAGAGATGCAGTATGCCTACAAGAGAATTACAGTTTTCAGAAATGCATCATAAGCAGAATATTAGGCCAGGAACTGTTGCTGATACATACCGAGCAATAGCCGAGATAGTTAGTGTGTTAATTATATTAAACCCATATCGAAGAGAAGATATGCTCAAGAATGAGACTGTTCCATCCTCAAGAACTTGTTCGATGCTTTTTCTTCTCCTAACGAAGTCAATGTCAGCAATTGAAGCAGCTACAGTTCCTAGAATGTCATTACAATTCCAAACGGTAATAAGAAACCATGAAAGGAAACAAATAACACCAAAATATAAGCAGGCCATTACTAACCTCCACTGAAGTATGTCTTATTCAGTAAACTAGAAGCCTCTGTCATATAAATAAAAATAGGAAGGAGTTCTTAGAGAGAGGATCATTAAATATTTTAAAGATTGATTATCAACAAATCCTTTATAATGCAGCCTATAGTCTATGCTATTTTAAAGAAAAGGAAAGCTATCATGATAAGTTGATAGAGGTTTGTTGCATACCATTTTTTACAATTAGGGCACCAAGGCCAGTCGGATAGCCAAATATCTGCAAGTTTAACGGAGGACTTTAGCAATCCCCTTTTCAAAACAACAACAGCTGCATATGGGTTACCTTATAAAATGAGCAGACAACAAAATCAGCAGGATACACGGTCAAATTTGGCGGTTCAGTCGTACATCCTTTTGCGGCATCTATAAGAACCATCCACTGACCTCTGCAATATATGCACTTAATAAGCATACCAAAGACAACAGAGTATCAGAAAAAGAGAGTGATGACTGCCAAGAAAAACTTTTGCTTAGTGTGTCATCGTATATTAATCGAGTGTATTACTGTTTCTGAGGTGGGAAACCTATAAATTTTCCTTCCTTGATGAACTTGACCAAGTTGAGATTGAACTTGTGTCCAGAAAAATTGCACTCCGAAGGGAACGCAAATAGATTCATATGGTTTCCTGCATCACAGAGAGAAACGAAACTATCACACCAGAGCAACAGATATTCAGTTAGATGAGAGAAAAGCTTCAATTCTTCTTTGTCTTGCTATGCTATGGTAGTATTTTTTTTTAATAGAATTATCTTTTAGGTAAGGTACATCAAAATAGCAGATGGGGGTCAGTACTAACCAGAAATTACAATCTACAGAAGTAATATACTATAAAAACAGCTTAAATGGGAAATTTTACTTTAATCACGGTAATTCAAATAAATAAAACATATTTACTAGTAAAATCCTATAAATGCTTATAAATAAGTTACAATTTGCTTGATACAACTCAAGTCAAAATGGCCGTCCGCTTAAGATGATGTTTGATGAGCAACAGATCCTAACCTAGATTTCATTTAAGGTTGATGTCAATAGGTTGCCAGAACTAATGAATAACCCCATTATGTCAATAAGTGACTTACCTGAAGACGCTGTCAAGCATCCATTCTGATGATTGTGCAAAAGCGCATCATCGCCTCTTCTTTGGTTTGAGTGTCTTGAGATCTTAAACAAACTATCACTTCCATGGTTCTTTGGTGGATCACCTACCTCTTCAACATCGACTGCTAATACATTAGCTCCTTTCCCCAGAGCATATCTGAAAGTATATTAAGGACACACAAAATCTACAAGATGCCCTGCATACATTTGCATATACACGCTACCACAATGTGAAGTTCAGAAACATTGGTTAGATAGACTTCCAGTTGAAGAACTCATTTTCAGGTATTTAAATTTGAAGGCTTTGCAGTCCCTACTGATACGGTAACTAACAAGGAAAGCAATTGTGTCACAATAGAACAGGTACATCAGGATTGCTACATACATGTTAACTATTCAGAACATAGAGTTGTAATCAGTGCTGAGCATGTTGTTCATGGTAGGATACTCTCTTATCCCAAGCACACTATTATGATTTTCCATTGTGTACGCGTAACAGCTGTCTCTACTCCATGGAAAACATTCGCCGACAAGTTTCAGAGCTGATGTTGCACCAGAGGTAAATACACATTTGTAGTCTCTCGGAGATGCATTAAAGTACTTTAGGACCTGTGAAGATAAAGTTTTCGTCATTAGCAAGAAAGAATATATCGCAGTCTCTCAGGTGTAGTTAGATGTATGCCCTGATTTGCGCTACCATAAATCATAATGGTATATGCAAACTGTAGTAACAGGATGCTAACCTATATAGTTGAATATATATTTTAGACCACAGAATGAATAGATATGACAATAAATGCATCACGATCATAAAATAATTTTAAAAAAGAGGTACTAACCAGCATTAGCTTTATTTACATAGAAACAACTATCATTCTCTATGGTCTCTTAAAGGAGTTCCATGGAATAGACTTTGCACACAAGACTGATTTAATCTTATGCAAACTAAAAACATCAATCCTATACTAGAAAACACGATCATATTCTTGAAAAAATATTTAAAAACACGACCATCAGAAAGCACAAGTCTGAAAAATATAATACACAGTACCTGATTGCGTGCAGAAGTAACAAGATCACTCGAGGCCAGGCTTGAATCGCTCTGGCTATCTAGCACAACATGTCAAAGAACACAGACACGAGAATTTGCACCCATGTATCTATCAGGAAAAACGAAACAAAGTATCATGAAAATACAGCTTCAAGGATACGAGGATTCCCATAGATATTGGACGTAAGGTCTTTGGCGACATCTGCCATCTGTGCCTCTGAGTACAGCGTCGCACCGGCATGGTCTAGGTACACTGTGCCTGCTACTCAAAACCAATACAGCATTAGCAGCTGCAGAGTTCCCAGACATTCCATACCAAAACAGAGTTAAAAGCTTATGCTGCAAAATTGGCGTCATTTCTAGGGACAGCAACAAAGCTCAAAATATTCCCAAAACAGTGGGGCAGGGCAACAAACAAAGAACGGTTTGATCTTTCCATTGAAGAGACATAAAAAAGAAACAGTTTCAGTTTCCCATGAATGAATACAGAATTCTCGAATTAGCACCTTCCAGCCGCTTGAACTCGGTGGCCCGCAGAGCTGATGTTGCACCAGAGGTAAATACACATTTGTAGTCTCTCGGAGATGCATTAAAGTACTTTAGGACCTGTGAAGATAAAGTTTTCGTCATTAGCAAGAAAGAATATATCGCAGTCTCTCAGGTGTAGTTAGATGTATGCCCTGATTTGCGCTACCATAAATCATAATGGTATATGCAAACTGTAGTAACAGGATGCTAACCTATATAGTTGAATATATATTTTAGACCACAGAATGAATAGATATGACAATAAATGCATCACGATCATAAAATAATTTTAAAAAAGAGGTACTAACCAGCATTAGCTTTATTTACATAGAAACAACTATCATTCTCTATGGTCTCTTAAAGGAGTTCCATGGAATAGACTTTGCACACAAGACTGATTTAATCTTATGCAAACTAAAAACATCAATCCTATACTAGAAAACACGATCATATTCTTGAAAAAATATTTAAAAACACGACCATCAGAAAGCACAAGTCTGAAAAATATAATACACAGTACCTGATTGCGTGCAGAAGTAACAAGATCACTCGAGGCCAGGCTTGAATCGCTCTGGCTATCTAGCACAACATGTCAAAGAACACAGACACGAGAATTTGCACCCATGTATCTATCAGGAAAAACGAAACAAAGTATCATGAAAATACAGCTTCAAGGATACGAGGATTCCCATAGATATTGGACGTAAGGTCTTTGGCGACATCTGCCATCTGTGCCTCTGAGTACAGCGTCGCACCGGCATGGTCTAGGTACACTGTGCCTGCTACTCAAAACCAATACAGCATTAGCAGCTGCAGAGTTCCCAGACATTCCATACCAAAACAGAGTTAAAAGCTTATGCTGCAAAATTGGCGTCATTTCTAGGGACAGCAACAAAGCTCAAAATATTCCCAAAACAGTGGGGCAGGGCAACAAACAAAGAACGGTTTGATCTTTCCATTGAAGAGACATAAAAAAGAAACAGTTTCAGTTTCCCATGAATGAATACAGAATTCTCGAATTAGCACCTTCCAGCCGCTTGAACTCTGCGGCCCGCAGCTCGTCGATGCCCCTGGGCGCGTCCGGGTAGCCGTAGTCCGCGCCGAACTGCTCCAAGAACTCCGCCTTGCTCTGCTCCATCTCTCTCTGTTCCTTCTCTCTATCCTCCACCACGCCGCAAGCAAATCCTCACCTTCAATCGCAATCGCAACTGAGCTGGCAGGAGCAGTTGTTCTGCCCCGGGACGGGTACTGAAAGCAGCTGATGAGATGATGGTGGCCGACTCCGCCAGGCACCGAAGAACCGAATCGGGTCCCGAATTGGTTGTTGGGATCGTGTTTGCGGTGTCTCCACACGTGCTGGAGGAAGCGGAGCGGGGCACGAAAAAGCTGGAAGCCTGATGGGGATCTCTTAACGGCGACTGGCCGGCGGGCGGTCGATGCGACGTAATGGCTCGCGCACGGTTGGACCTCGGACCTCCCCACCCCCACGGTCAATGGAAGCTTCTTCGACCGTCAAGAATGGCGTGAGGACCCGGGCCAAGTTGGGCCTAGTGTGTGGCTGGTCAAAAACATGGCCGCAAATATTTTATATTTTTCTGCTAAAAAATTATATTCATCAAACGAAAGTAGCCGGTCTCTCTATACCTTAACCATTAATTATCACAAAACCATCACTATGTGTAGACTCAGACATCCCCATGACACTCCAAATAAGCCAAACAAGGCATGGAAATCACATAAAAGTCCAAACACGCTCAAGTTGTCAAAGAAAAAACATACTAGCTACATCTTGGGAGCAGACATGGAGTTTATATATATACAAATCGTTATAGCTTTATTTAAAATTTGTACACCAAGAAGAGAGCTACTCTAGAATCTTTAATTCGGATTTGAATTTGATCCAAATCTCCCAATCCGAAGCCGCTCGTGGTTGTATGTTTTTTTCTGGTTGTATGTTTTTTTCTTCCTTATGTCTAGGTGTGGTCAATGCAGATCAGAGAAAACAAAATAATGCGCATCGCAAAATCAAAACTACATTACCGTGTAGGAACAGGAGCCACATGGATTTTTACAGTTCCATGTGTGTTCCTTCAGATAATTTTACAGGGTTTACGGTGGCTGTACATTAGCAGGTAAGCCTCTACACATACTACAATAAACTACCATACTCGCCAAGGTCACAGGAGCTGTCCCGGCTAGAAAGGAAACCACGGCTACTCAGAGAAACTTCAGAACCCTCCTAGAACAGCCAGTGCTTCTTCTTAGTTTTGCGAGTCAAGATATCTGTAGAGTGTAGAAAAGAAACTCACTTAGAACGAAAGATCGTCGGAAAATTCAATGATGTAAATATGACCGAGCAAATTGGTGCTTCACCATGTCTAAGCAAAATACTCACCGTCAACTGCATATAAGGAATTGTAGTGTACTTCACACCAAAAGCTTAGCCAAATTTCTGAAGAAAGATATTGCAATCGAACAGATTAAATGCCATATTTTTCTGCAGAAACCTAGACATACTGTTGCGACTTGCAAAAAGTATAATCTCTCTAGAATGCGGATTTATTAGGTTAAAAACTTGGGAAAATATCTAAGTTTTGCTAAAACATTATCAGAACAGCCAGAAATCACAAAAGAGTAAAGTTTTTTCAGTAGAAAAGATTGCTGATGATAAACAAGTTATGGAACAAAATAGCATTGGAGCACCAGAGTATCAATCCCTCACCTTTCTTGGGAGTCAGATCCCTGGGGACTATTTCAATTAAGCAGGTGTCTTTAAATGATGTCAACAAACAAATTTTGGCACCAAACTGTGAGCATTTATAGATACGAAAAGGAGAGGTGTTAGAGAATTTGCCATATGTAGAAATTAGAGATACTTGTACCGCAACAATGAGTACTGATGAGAACAAAGTAGATAGAAAATGGCGAATGCAAGACACAAACATAAACCTGACGGATCAACTAAGAGATGATACTAAACTTCAAACTGTATGATTGAACAAATGAGAAATTGCGGGCACCTTTAGCAAGACAGACAAACAGATTTTCATCAAGAGTAAGCTGGACAAGGATTGCCGAAGAAAATATTATTTAAAGCCGGTGATAATATCCAGAAAAAATGATGCATCTAAAGGGCTTTAGTCAAAGAGATCAATCAAGTATCTTGAAACTGGAAGTGCTATGTTAACCTTGTCCGCTGCCGCTTGTAAGGTTAGATGATCTCCCCATTCCCCAGATCTGTAGGGAAAAAAACAAATGAATCTCTTAAATAACTCAGAAATAGTCAGTATCACTCTGGATAACGAGCACAGTAAGCAACCCAGTCCAAACCTTTTCATTTGCTTCAAGTACACCTTATATTCCATTGGTACGTAACTTTCATACTGTTTCCTAAATTCCTTGAGCTGAAAAACAGGGTATTAGAGCAGAATCATATATCATGAAACTATACAACCAGATATGCAATGTATTTTAATGTATTTTAACCAAAGGAAACCCAACGTATCTGACCTGTTTCATGACTGCCTTTCTCACATGCTTGTGGTAGTCAGGATTGCGAAATATCTGGTCTGCCAGAGCTCGGAACTGTAGCATCATGGCAATTAGAAAAAAGAATGACATTAGTATGCTAGTTTGCAGCAATGCAGATTAGTTGACACAAATGGAATTGCTATTTACAAGAAACACTTTTAAATTCAACCTGACAATTTCCATCTCCCTCTATTTGAAATTCAGCCAAACCGTAAGTGCCCAACCTGTCAAATGAAAAGGTATGCAAAATGAACTGAACATAGAGCTAGAAAAAAAAAGGCAGCAGCATGTACAATAATCCCTTTTGGGGAAACATGTACAATACACAGAACTCATTCTCAACAATGCAGTATGAACATAAGGGACTTTTTTTTCTTCACTTTTTGTTGTGTATTCTTGAGAAAAGTTTTTTACCTTTCCAACAGTATTTCATGATCCAGCATTGCATTATCAACATTAGGGATTTTTCCATTAACTCGAGGAGTGTGCTGCCACAAAGAAAAGTGTCACTAACTTGATTGTAAAATTTAGCAGAAAACCTGCTTTTGTGAAGCTAATGACATTAAAGTCTTACAAACTAGATCAGTTTTTTTTTATTTAGTAGAACAAATTAGCACAATCTCTGAAACTGAAGATTAACAACTTCGTTCACAACATATTGTCACTAACAGAAAAATCGTGAGTATATGAAATCAGTTTTAAGGCTAAATTTGATGGTTCCACTTTTGTATACCTACACTTGTACTGTTTCATAACTTATTGTTTACAATGTGTGTAGTTCGACTCAGGGCACATTTTATAAAATACAATGATGGAGGGGGTATCGAATACTATACTGATAAAGTAGTCTTCAGTTGGGAGACAATTCATAGATGGCGGCCAAGCACAGATAATGTTCAATAATACAAATAAAGAAAAAAACATTGATAGAGTCTTGATGAATTACCGGGATTGAACCCAAATGGAACAGGCGCTTCCCAAGACTATGTCCGCTGTAGTTCTTTGCTTGAGCAAGGAGGCTACCAATGGTTACACTTGCTTCCTCCTCGCTCTCCTGAGTACAGCTGCTAATGCTTGAGCTAGAGCTTTTACTAACGTTATCCTGCTGTCCAGACATGCTATCTCCAAATGAACATTAACAATATTTCAGAACAATGGTACGCTTCAGAGCAAGTATACAGTTAAAATGAAATTCAAGCAACATGCATTACCATGGTTGCAAGAAATACTAAAGGGAAAAAATAAAATCAAAGGTACTACCAACAAGCTTATTTTCCTAGTTCACACATCAAACATTTGGCGTTGTCCCTGATTGGAACTTTTTTTCCCCCGGACAAACATAAGTGTGTCGTTGGCCTGACATTGAACCTTGTGAAGTGAGGTTGCACCATAAATCCTACTGATCATGACCATTACTCCATTTCCTTATGTCCCATGAATAATGCATAATGGGATTCCTCAGGATAATACATTCCAAACAAGAAGCAAAAATATATCAGTAAAGCAAATGAAGGTCACGCAGCACCCATCTGCGTGTATGTTTGCACTGTAATTCCTATATCTGATAGTTTCAGGCACTTTGTGCTCCCGATGCCGCCCGCCTCGTTCCAAATACAAGAACAACTTTCTTCACCAGGTACAAACAAATATGGAGGGATGTTTTATACGGGAACCAGTACTAATGAATAAACAGATGTGAAACCCGATAATTAGCCCAAAAGAAGCTAAAATTCAGATGACCTAGCATTCCCTTCGCATAAATTTCGCTCGTGTAAATAACAAGAACTGAAACTAGGTTAATCAACTCCCTAATCGGATCTTTGATTGAGCGATCAAGAAGGAGCTTCTTGCCCTCTTTCTTCATCTCAGGCACAACCCAGAACGAACAGTTTTTGGCGACTCAACTCTTAAATTACACAACCGGGGAGTTCAACTAGAACTGGTAATCAAGCGAAGAAAGCATCCATCCAAGAAACGGGAAGAAGCAGAAATTCACTAGTCGGGGGCTCGGAGGCAAGTCACTCCTGGAACTTAATCGTGATCGCGCGGAAGCCCAGCCTGCGAAACGGATGAGGTGATTGAACTGAGAAGCGGAACTCACCAGCTCGCCGGATCGATGCCGCGGCGCGCGCGACCACCGGCACTCGAGTTCAGCACCTCACACTCCCTGTCGGACGCCAGAACGAAGGAGAAGCGACGCCTTTCTTTCCCTTTTGCTGTCGGGCTTAATTTTGCGGAATTATAAAGCCTCCCACCCGAGCCAACAACATTGTCAGGAAACACCCTGACAATTTCATTATGCAAATCTACCGGGTTCCAAACTACTCTGAGTTATCAATATGGCTGACAAAATTTGTCCCTTAAAAGAAATATCATTAAGAAAAGTTATCAAATCATTTTATGTATGGTTGGTTTGTTCTAAAAATTGGACAATTTTTACCATTAATGACAATTACCTTGGTCATGACTTGGCGAGTTTCATCTTCTTGAAATGAAAGCAGGAGCTCTTGACACTTACTTTGTGTAGGAGATAATACCAAAGTTAAAATATTCATCATCCACCTTCTCGAAGAAGATAAAAAACGCACCAAAACATATCCAAATTGAATCGATGATAAAAAACAAAACAGTCTCATCACATCGCCAAGCAAGCAAACATCAACACATGTGGACATCACAAAACCACTTGGAAATAAAGCATATAACTTTTGTTAACTCTTTCGCTTGCGGATTGTCCATTTTTATAGTCTCACCATACCATGGAATTTGTAATCAAACTTGTTTTAAATTCTGAATCATATGGAGTTTGGACCAATCTGCATTTTCAAACATTCACTAGGACTAGAGTAGAGCGAGCAACTTCCATGCGAAAGCCCAAAAAGGCTGCGTTTGGGCACCCCATTTTCTGTGGTTCGACCACCAAAATCAAGCCCGCCGCAACAAAAAAAAAAAAAAAGGAAAAACGACGCCAGCAGATGCGAAAAGATCTCGACGCATTTCCGTGGTTATCCCCAACCTCACTGCACAAATGCACAATACACACAAGGATCTGTCCATTTCACCATGCCGACTTCAACAGCTTTACGCTTTGCCGCTGGCTGAGCAACACCACACAGCAGTAGTTTATTCTCAAGCTCAGGATTCAAGCGGCAGCTTTTACAGTAATTGTTTTCTCTTTCACCGCCCGCACTCACCCTCTCACAAACCCGCACGGACACGAGCGGATCGACCGGGAACAGCCGATTTCGTTGCTTCTTTTGGCAAGCTTACGACGCAGTTCTGTCGGTACTTTTCTGGACCTGCCCAGTAACAGCAACGATGCCATCCGAATGAAACTTTGTGCTCGTCGGGAAGCTGGCAACAACCGAAAAGATTTGCTACCTTTTGCAGCGCAGGTGTTTGATCTGACGCGAGAGAACAGCGTTTACGATGGCACCGGCTGGGGGGCCGGGGGGGGGGGGG
>LAPY01002925.1:14855-27677 GCA_000970635.1 Eragrostis tef
CACTCTCGTTCTGGTGCCCGTGTCGGCCGAACCGCTGGGTTGTTGGTCTGGGGTGGTGATTGGCCCCTGTTTCTGCGTATTACGTAATAGTTGGGAGGTCAAGCTGCCGTACCCTGTTCGATCGGATTACCGTTGAGGCCGTTGTCTCAACTGTTTGTTGCGTGTGTCCGGCAGGCTGCTGTCACCATGGCTCCTGTGATCCGCGGATAGCCTGTCAGTTAGGAATCATTCGGAATTAATCCCCTTGATTCAGCATCTTCCGTGTTCAATGGAATTGATTGTTGCAGCCTGCATGTGCCCCACTAGCTCACGCAGGTGTTGTAGTCAGCATTATTGCCCTCCAGGCCACCGGGCACCTCAGAGTCGCTGGCCTTGATAAAAATCTCCTAGCTTTTCAGCTGATTATATGCTAGTACTAGAAATTTAGTTGTACAAATGGTCCCTAACCATTTTGACTTAGCAGTAGTTGTTTAGTGTAGCGTTGCAGTGGCATAAGCTTATTGTTACAGGAACTGAAAAATCAAATCTTTTCAAATGTTCATTCGTAAAAATGTTCCAGATGGGTGGTGCTATCCTTTTTCAAATTATTTTAGCTCTATGCAAAAAAAAGGTGACCTTTTTTGTAGAGATAGTTTCTATACCAACTTGAGTGCATCGGATTAGTTGTGACCTGCGACCCTTGTTTATATGGAATAGTCAACTCAAATGCTAGGTTCAGAACTTTGTATTTCAGCTTCAAGTTAGTTTGCTCATTATTAATTCTCCTGTACGCCTTATGTCGACCTTAGTTTACTCATTCTTCATTCTCCTATGCGCCTTATGTGGACCTAGTGTTACTTATGATGTTCATACGTTTTACTTAGTTCGATACCTGTGCTGTATAACACCAAGTTTATAACTTGGTACTTGGTACACTAAACGAGCAAGTGGATAAATTCTTGTTGTTTTGGACAGAAATAATGGAGAATGTAAAAAACCTCCAGGTAAAATTGATATGGCGTTCGCCCATTATAGCTTCAAACTATCATCATGGTTTGTTAAGAAAGTTAACTGGGAGTGCTTGGTGATCACTTCCCTCTATTAACCTGTTGTTTGTTCATGGAATCATGCTGGTGCCATGCTTTGTTGTCTTATTGTCTTCTAGAGTCTTTTATTGACATTTCATCAATTCATGCAGCTTCAATATACACCGCAGCATTTGGTGAGGTTGTTACAAATCATTGTTGATGGAAACTGTGATATGGCCGTGAGGCAGGTTGCAAGTATCCATTTCAAGAACTTTGTTTCCAAAAACTGGTCCCCTGCTGATGGTATGTGAACATCAGTAGTTGAGCCCTAATTCCATATCGTGTATCTTTTTAACTTACACATTTATTCTCTTTTTTTAGAAGAAGGGCACAAAATACCAGAAAGTGACAAGTCCATGATCCGCGAAAACATACTGGGCTTTGTTACCCAACTGCCTCCTCTGTTAAGGTACATAACCTTCCTGCAGTCCACCTATTCTTTTTCTTAACGAATAACTTTTTGCTGCGATTCTTTAAATGTCTTTCATTAGAAAACTAGTGTACTTATATATTGGAATTTCGTGTTACCAGATAAATTAACTGGCCTTGTGTTTGTCACTGTAGCAAAGTAGTGTTAAAGATCTTTTGTACACTAGCATTTCGTTTTATCAGTTAAATTAACTGGACCATAGGTTTTAAACAAGATTCTGTCCATTGTTTTTATCATTATGTAAGTATATGGGACAAAGTAACTCCTTGTAAGAGTATATGGGACATGAAGCATCCTGCTTAATGCTCTTATAAGAAGATATCAGATATTTTTCGATTGTTGTGCTGCTTCATGCTGGAGATAACATTTCCTTCCACCATGCCTTTGTAGAAGACATGAAAGAGTGGCTGCTACATAGAATTGCAGTAGCTAGAGAGGTCTTGCTATTTTATATTCTTCGTTATGGCCTCAGTTTGGTGTGTAGACAGACAATGAAGTGAAGTGCTTGTATGGAAGCATCATATGGTTGCTTCTTTAATCTGTACAATATGATAGAGTTTTGATTGTTTTCGACCCTTTTTGTGATTATACTCTGTATATCAGTTTGCATTATTTTGATCTTCACAATATCTGAAGGAATATATGGTGCGGTGTGTTTACTTTGTGATGAATGTACCGCAATTATGCATCCTTGATGTTCGAAATTGACACATCTTTCATGGATATATCTGTAGAGCACAACTTGGAGAAAGTATCAAGACCTTGATCCTTGCGGACTACCCTGAGCAGTGGCCTAAACTTCTACATTGGGTTACACATAATTTAGAATCACAAGATCATATTTTTGGAGCTCTTTACGTTCTAAGAATTCTTACCCGGAAATACGAGTAAGCACATATCACTCTTTTGTTTGCATATGCACATACATATTACCTTATCTGCCTTTTATGTTTTTGAGTATTCCTTGGTTATCCTTATCTCAAATTAATGAGCATGTCTTGTCTCTAATGCTTGAAACATTTCCAGATCCTGCATTATTTGCTCTTATATTTTCTTGTTGCCTTGTATGAATTTTATTGGATCTTGCTTCAAGCAATATTGTGAATTCTCTTACTTGATCTCTGCTAAGATGAAGGATACACACGATAATTCTTTTCCCGTGTGATTTTGATATATACATATTATGAAATAAACCTCGCAGCACATCGTTTGCAGCTTGTCCCTTTTTTCCCCTGTGCCAAAACAGAATCTTATTTCCTCCCATTGGTTTAGGTTCAAGTCGGAAGAAGAAAGGATACCCTTGTTTCAAATTGTCGAAGAATGTTTCCCTCGCTTGTTAGCCATCTTCAGCAGACTTGTTCAGATTGCTAATCCTCCAATTGAAGTGGCTGACTTAATCAAGCTGACATGCAAAATATTTTGGTCCTCAATTTATGTAAGTTCTCAGCCTTAATAAGTTCTAGTTATTCCAGTTTGGCTTCATTACCTATAACTGTTTCTATCGTGTACCTTATGCAGTTGGAAATTCCAAAACAACTCTTTGATCCAAATGTCTTTAATGCATGGATGGTTTTATTTTTGAACTTGCTGGAGAGGCCAGTTCCAGTTGAAGGACAGCCGTTGGATCCTGATGCTAGAAAATCTTGGGGGTGGTGGAAAGTCAAGAAATGGATTGCCCATATCTTAAACCGTCTATACACTCGGTCAGTATTCACTGAAACTCGTGTTTGTAGGTTTGGTACTTTGTACTTGTACTGAGTTTTTGATTCTTTATTCTAGGTTTGCTGATATGAAGATTCAGAAACAAGAGAGCAAAGCTTTTGCTCAAATGTTTCAAAAAAATTATGCTGGAAAAATTTTGGGATGCCACTTACAGTTACTCAATGCAGTCCGTACAGGTGGCTATTTGCCGGATAGAGTTATTAATCTTATTCTTCAATATCTCACCAACAGGTAATGGGGCAAAAAACCGACTAGAATGTATTGGTCTAGAAAGTCTGATATTTTTTTTGTTCACCGTGTAGCTGCCCTTTTGATTTCTGATTTTATTAACTTTCTCAAAAGCCGATATGTATTTAAGTTTGTTACAAAAAACCGACTAGAATATATAGGTCTAGAATAGAAAGTTTGATTTTTTTTTTGTTCAATATCTCCCTTTTGATTTCTGGTTTTATTAACTTTCTCAAAGGCGGATATGTACTTTTAAGTTTGTTAGTCAATTTTAACGAGACATTTACTGTATCATGCGCTCAGATGGCACAAATATTGATCCACCATTCATAGAATTCAACAATTTGCTTGGTAGTTCCCTTCTTTTTGCTGTACTTGCGGGGTGCAGGGTCGCTATGTAGAACAAGCGATCAAGCACGGCTCCTATAGCAAACATATAAGGAAGAATTAGCATGTGGGATCTCTACTATCTCATATGTTGCATTTTACTGAGGATCTTTTACCTGTAGACACGTCGAAAAGCTTTGCTTTGCATCGTCTACATGATAATTTATTCAGTGATTTTAGAAATCTATGATGACAATGCATAAATAATGTGATACGTTGTTTCTTGCAGTATTCCGAAGAACAGCATGTACCAACTGATGCAGCCACAAATGGACATCATTCTATTTGAGATAATATTTCCGCTGTTGTGTTTCAATGATAATGACCAAATGTTATGGGATGAGGATCCTCATGAATATGTTCGGAAAGGCTATGGTGAATTTCCATGATCTCATAATCTGTCTCAGTTCTGTGTCATTTTTCTGCTATCGGAGTTTCATTCACTTTGCCCACATCGTTTCTTCTTTTTACGCTTGTACAGATATCATTGAAGATTTGTATAGTCCTCGAACAGCTGCCATGGACTTTGTGAATGAACTTGTTAGAAAACGGGGAAAGGGTAACCTACAAAAGTTTATCCAATTTATTGTGGGGATATTCATGAGGTATGACTTGGTCATAGTATATTGCATATACTATGTGTATAGGCAATCTACGAGCTATTGAATCTAATTCAAGAATACTTTTGCAGGTATAATGAGGCATCTATTGAACTGAAGCCATATCGACAAAAAGATGGTGCACTTCTTGCTATTGGAACGTTGTGTGATAGGCTGAAACAAACTGATCCATACAAGGGTGAGCTGGAGCGGATGTTGGTTCAGCATGTCTTTCCAGAGTTCAGTAGTCATGTTGGACACTTGCGTGCCAAGGTAGTTCGCTCAACCAGGCTATGTAACTTCGAGCATCTTTGCTATGCTGTACTCCCTCCATCCCAGAAAACATGGCATTCTAGTTTTGTCCTAAGTTACACTATCTTAACTTTGACCAAATGTATAGGAAGTAGTATCAATAATTATGACAGCAAATAGGTATATATATGAAAATATATTACATGATGAATCGAATGATACTAATTTTACACTACAAATATTGGTATTCTTTCGTCAAAGTTTGGTCAAACTTCAAATAGGACAAAACGAGAATGCCACTTTTTTGTGGGACAGAGGTAGTACCATATTTCAGATTTCAATACAGAAGGTTATTTGTAAGCTTGCCTAATGATTTCAATGGATGTTAAGTAGTGGTAAATGCATTTGCGTAGTTTGTTTCTGGATACGGGTTATAACTCCTTATGTTAATGTTCTTCAAATGAAAGATCCGATGCTAATTGATGATACATTAAATTTTGCTACAGCCTACCCTTGTATGATAAGCAGTATCTCGTAGAGTACACTGTTGCGCGATGCAACCATTTCTCATTATAAAAATCAAGTTACTTGTTAGTGGGGCTTCTTTTATTCAAGTAAATCTTTTACATTTGTCATATCTATTTTGGTTTCATCATTTGTGTCCTGTGTAGTGATGAATACATTCTTGCAGTCCTTTTATATATATAATTGTAATCTAGTTCGATTCTTCAATGCTTACTTTCCTAGTATTTCCTTTATGACTTATTAATAGCTTCCACCTCTTATATCATTTGGGTAATAGGCAGCATGGGTTGCTGGACAGTATGCACATATCGATTTCTCAGACCAGAACAACTTTCGCAAAGCTATGCATTGTGTTATATCTGGTATGCGTGATGCCGAACTTCCTGTCCGAGTTGATTCAGTGTTTGCCCTTCGTTCTTTTGTTGAAGCATGCACAGGCAAGCTTTACCTGACTTTGTGACCACAGTCAATTATTGATTTAGTGTCTCAGTTCATTAACTAGAATTATTTTATTTGTCTGCAGATCTTGATGAAATCCGGCCAATACTTCCTCAACTTCTTGATGGTACTCACCTGAACCACTCAGTACATTCATCCAACATTTTTCTGATGATGCTTTAGTACTGATTTTCATGTTTATATCTAGAGTTTTTTAAGCTTATGAGTGAAGTTGAAAATGAGGACCTTGTCTTCACCCTTGAGACAATTGTCGACAAATTTGGGGAAGAGATGGCACCATACGCACTTGGATTATGCCAGAGTTTGGTAAGTTACCCCTCTTCGGAATGTATGGTCATTTGCTGCTATCTTTCTGTTCCATAATACATTATGCTTACTGTTTTGATAGGCTGCTGCCTTCTGGAGATGCATGGCTAGTTCAGAGGCTGATGAGGAAGCTGAGGACACTGGTGCATTAGCTGCTGTTGGCTGTTTACGCGCCATAAGCACGATCCTCGAGTCCATTAGCAGTCTTCCTCATCTTTATATCCAAATAGAGCCCACTTTGTTGCCTATATTGCGCAAGATGTTGACTTCAGATGGGCAAGGTATTGTATTGTCTGACATATAGTTGAATACTTTTTTTTTTTGGATTTCTCCTGTGTTTCCCCCTATTCATTTGATTTAATTTACAGATGTCTATGAAGAAGTTTTGGAAATAGTCTCCTATATGACCTTTTACTCGCCGACAATTTCATTGGACATGTGGAGCTTGTGGCCATTGATAATGGAAGCTCTTAATGATTGGGCCATTGACTTCTTTGAGAGTAAGTCTAGTTTTGAATGGAAAGCCGATATGTTTAGCATATCTAATTGAAAAAAAATAGGTCATATATGTTTTCCATTTTTACCATTGTTTGCTGTTCATATGATTGAGCTTTAGAAACTATGTTGTAACTACTGTAGAAGACGAGTATGAGCCAAAAGCTGCTAACCAACTGTAAATAGAGAAAGTTGGACTTGGTTTTTTGTAATTATATTTCAACCCATTAAAATTACTTATTTTAATGCTAGCCTCTTCCAAAACATTTTTTGAACATGTAGCCCTCCTTGTCACACCATGAGCCTTGGCATTACCAGAAGGGTTATGATCTAAAAATTAGTTGACAACAGGTTAAAAATAAATAAACTCCCACATCCTTATGACACGACCTAGATTGCACCAATATTCATTTTTTGTTTAATACATAGCGATAACTTCATGAACCTTGTGTGTTCCCCTGTTTCATTTGTTCTTACAATTTGTCAGTGATTAACTACATATTGCTAAGGTGCTGATCTGGTGCGATTCTTGTTTACCATCTGCTAAAGGTAGTTTCTTTGGTTGTAGAAAGCTAGCTAATACTGGCCAATAGATGTAACGTGCATCCTTATTGTTTCTGGCATGGTGGTTATAACTTTAGACTGTCAGGACTCAGGAGCATTTACTTTATGCAATATTTTCGACATTCTTTGCAGCTCATTTAAATGTTCTTGTGGCCCTGCAGATATTCTTGTGCCACTAGACAACTACATTTCCCGTGGCACTGATCATTTTCTTACATGCAAAGACCCTGACTATCAACATAGCCTATGGAAAGCGCTATCAACTGTGAGTTTCATTAGACCTGTACTTCCATTAAATTTGATGCTGAAGCCTTTTTTTTTTTAATAAACTTCTAGTGCCATTGGTTCTTATGGCTGTGCATCTATACTTGTAGATTTTGACAGACCAAAATATGGAGGATTCCGATGTTGTCCCTGCACCTAAGCTCATTGAAGTGTTTTTTCAAAACTGCAAAGGTCAAGTTGATCATTGGGTTGAGCTGTATCTCAGGCTTGCTATTGATCGGCTGCGTCGAACAGAGAAGCCATATCTGAAATGTCTTCTCCTGCAAGTGGTAAGGATCACGGCTCTTGCCTTTTTGCATTTATTTGCAACACTGTAGTACTAATCAGCTAACATCCCCAATTGATGAGAAGCTGTTTGCACTTTCCTGTATTACTTTCGTTCAATGTTTTTATTGTTTTGGTATCAGTTGCTTGATTTCTTGTGCATATCAGTGTTATATTTTCATTTTTGGGAAAATGCTCTAGTAGCATTTCCTACTTGATGGTTCAACTTAGGTTTCATCGGTAGCCTGACCTCATCTTGCTGTGGGCATAAGGGCTTTTATTATTGCTTCTGTTTTTCTGGTAGCATTTTGGTTTATCGAATATCGGTTGAAGCCAGCTATTCAACATTTCAAGCTCACTTAGCAAAGTACTACTCAGAATTTTGACGTAAACGAAATAGCTCAATGTTTCTTCAGCTATATCCATCCAGACACTCCTCTCACAGTCTGGATATGAATACAAGTACTTTCTGAGTATTTCATCATCAACACCCAGCCTCTGATGTTCTTATCATGCTCGTTATTAGAAAGAACCATGGGACCCCTGAAGGCTTGAACAGAGCTTTCTTCTACCATTGAACCAAACTAGTCTCTGACGATCTATCACTGAACCAAACTACCATGGCACACGGTTTCACAGTTTGGTTCTAGTTGAAGGAGCCTAGTCTCTGACGATCTGAAGTGGTATTCCTCTTCAGTAGCTTCAGTGACACTAAGGCTCTGTTTGTTTCAGCTTTTGCTGACTTCTGATAGTCAGAAGCCAGAAGCTGAAACAAACTAGCTGTTGCTCTGGCATTTGAAAAGTTGAAAAGCTGGCTTCTGAGGAAGTGAACCAAAAGCTGAAATGCTGACTGAGCTGCTTTTCTGGCTTAGATGTGCTGAAAAGCTAAAAGTTATCACAAAAGCCAATAGCAAAAATCCAACAGCCAGAACCCAAAAGGCAAAAAAGCATAATTTCAGCCAAAATCCCAAAAGCTCTAGTCCAAACAAACAGGCCCTAAGCTATTTCTCCACATTAAAAAGAATTTTAGTGGCGGAGGCAGGGTAAACATGTAACTTGGACCTAACATAAAACAAACATTTGTTGTAGCTTTATTTGCATCGGATGCTGAATTTACATAGTACTTGCCATCCATGGTTAGTACTTTTGTATTTTTTTTGAAAATAAGTTATTTCTGTTAGTACTATTTATTGATCTGTATAGTTCAAATCTGAGATCAGTGTTTTCTATTTTGAGATCAGTGTTTGAAATCGCTAATTTGCGTCTTATTACACTTTTTGACTGACCAGGGTCTTCTTTTGTAAAGATGGACCCAAAACTCATTAATGAATTGATAAGTGGAATTCTTGTATGTCCAAAACATGTGATAGGCAGGTCCCATTGCATAGTGCTAAGATTGTCCATGTCAATTGCAGATAGCTAATGCATTGTACTACAATCCTTCGCTAGCACTTGAAAAGTTGCATGCACTTGGAGTTGCAACTGAAATTTTCAATCTATGGTTTGTAATGTTACAACAAGTCAGAAAGAGTGGTCAGCGAGCTAACTTCAGGAGGTCAGTTTTACTAGTTCATTTGATGTTTGCAAGGTTGTGTCTTTTGTACTGTATATCAAAGTAACTAATGACTGAAAAATGGTGTTCTTCTCTAATTGCAGGGAGTACGCTAAGAAAGTCTGCTGCTTAGGACTGACTTCACTTATTAGCCTTCCAGCGAGTCACATTCCAGGAGACGCTTTAGAACGAATTTTCAAATCAACACTGGAGCTGCTTGTGGCTTACAAGGATCAAGTTGCAGGTGCAGTCTTCTATCTTTTTTATTGAGTGACATTCATGTAACCCTTTCAAAAAGTAATTATTCTTCTGGCACTTTAAACCGGCTCATTAATCCCTGTCCTTTGATCGCTACCATAAGTTTTCTCTTTTTAATGGAACTTGTACCTTGCTTTTCGCTGGTGAATTCCTTTTTTCTGTGACATCGTTTATACTCTTGAAATTTCTTATGTCAAATCTTGATCTTTTGCATTAACTATTAAACAGAATCTAAGAGGCAAAATGAAGCGGACACTGATGAATTGGATGGTTTTGGCGCTGATGAAGAAGATGATGAGGAAGTTGAGTCTGATAAGGAGATGGGTCTCGATGATGAAGAAGCTGATGGAGTAAATAATTTTGATCCAAAGAAGTTTGCAGAGGTTTGTTTTGTGATCTGGACACTGGATTTTCTATCAAATATGTGTTGGCTTCGTCATCTCTTTCACGACGTGTTCCAGCACGATAATAACTTTTCTTCAAAAATTATAAAAGAGTGGATCCAGAAACATTGGAGCGAAGCATAATCTATGAATGAAAAAAATTCTGACATAAATTGCAGAATTACATCAGAAATACAAATATTGAGCTGTGAATGAATAGAGTATATACTCTTTTGACAATATTTTGAAGAGTCGCGTCACTATTATCATACCAATGATATTTAAGGTGACAACCTAGTTACTATAAATTTTGACATGGTTGATGACCTTTCATCCCTTTAGATTATTTTGGTAAAATATATTGTTTAATTAATATGATCAACAGAAATTCTGACATTTTACCAGAGGTTCCTGAAGTATTAATTTTAGGGAACATTTGATTGGTGGCAACGATTTAGATTTGTTTGGGCTTGTTTGGTCCGTCTGCCTGCTTTTTTTTAGTTCTAATTTTCAGCTTCTATGCTACGTTTTGTTTGAGATGTACTAATGTACTCGTTCGGACCTAGCTAAAAGTATAAACCTCCGGGGCATCCTTTAAGCTGATTTTCTGGCAGGATTGACTCAAATTCCTTAAGGAAAATGGACCGCATTGATATTCTGTGTATATCAGGTTATGTCGCAATTTGTGCTAATGTTTTTCTTACTCCTGCCTGTTCGTGATTCAGGTAAGGGGTTTCCATCATGAAGATTCAGATGATGACTCCGATGATGATTTTAGCGATGACGAAGAGCTACAAACACCACTAGATGAGGTGGACCCATTTATCTTCTTTGTCGAAACCATCCAAGGTAATGTTTCTTCTGCCGCATGAGTTCATTCTTATCAAGTTGTTGCCTTTGTTAAAGATCATTGACAAGGTAGTAATCACATTTTGCAGCTATGCAAGCATCCGATCCTGCTAGGTTCCAAAACCTTATGCAGACTTTAGATTTCCACTACCAGGCACTTGCTAATGGTGTAGCTCAGCATGCCGAGGAAAGAAGAATTGAGATTGCAAAAGAGAAGTTGGAAAAGGCAAATGCACAGTGATGAGACATTGCATGGTTGGTCGTGTCTTCAGTTTTGCCAATGTTAGGGACTGGCAAGGGGTCAGTATCCTGTGATATGGTGATCGCAGGTGAGGAGTTTTTGCAGCCTTGGCCTACCTGTTTTTGGAGGCCAATTTTGAGGCACACTATCCTTGGGAGAGAAGTGGATAACCACACTATCATTGTGGATTTGTTGTCGGAATTCATTTCTTGGGTTGGTCGGTGGGCACCTGGTGAACACTTGTTATGCCGTCGGTTTGGTCTCTGGAGTCTGTATCGTGCGGAGCCCTGTGGTGGATGATAGGGTGAGGGCAATCCAAGGTCGTCTTCGGCTATAGTTTTGGAAGGTCCCCTGTGGAGTGTATATTAGTTGGCAATTGTTGCGATGGTTCTCATATGTTTCTTTGTTTGAAGGACGTCTGAGTCAAAATTTTGGTCGGGTCTGTAATACTGGAACTGCACTGCAGCGTTTTAAGACAATAGGAAAAAGAAGGGAAAAACAAAACTGTAACTGCATCTGGTGCAATATGGCTTACCGTGCAATATTATTACGATCTGGTTACTGTTACTACACAACAATAAGAATCTTATTCGATCAAGGGACCTATTCCATCCCACCACGAATACAAACACATTTTTCTAGGGTAAAGAAATGGGCTGTCACTGTAAAATTTCTTCTTTATTATGTTTGTAAATAAGAACATAATGTTTGACTATTTGATCGAAGCTTGAAACTGAGCACATGGTTCCACATATTTTGTGTGTACCAAAGAATAGCCTTCCTTGCTGTTCAACCAGAAAGGACAAGCGAGCGAATTACCTTCCTCCTTTTGGCTTTTCGAGTGACCGTTGTCGCCACTCGCCAGCCACTTTGCTTGTAGTTGGATCCCATCGATCGCCCAGTCTGGGTCAGTCTCATAAGGCATCAAATGATTTGTGACACGTTTGGCTACAATACGACACGAGTACGGCCGACGCCCGTCATGTAAGAAATGTGCTGGTTGCAGAGCTGAAAATACGAATACTTCTTGTGACTTCTTACTAGTACATTTGGCTTACTTCTCATATGCTCCCTTCGTTTTTATATATATTTGTTTTGTGCAACTTCGTTTTTAAATATATGATGAAGTGCAATTTGAACTAATCTAAGCTGCCTTAAACGTTATACATTTAAAACAAGGGTAGTAATACTAAGCAGCGCTAAATCCTTGAAAATCCTCATTCCTTGAACTTTGGATGTTTTTGGCGCATACTGAGCTTTATGTTACGCGACTCATACTGAGCTTTATCTGTTGACAAATGCTGTATTCCATGCCTTGACGAGCTGTCATGGTGTCCGCGATAGATGCGTAACAAATTAATGCTGGAGTACCTAAAGTTCTGGTACGCATCACCCTGTAACCTTGCTATCGACACGAGTAACAAAGTACCATCGTCTTTCCCTGTGAAACTAACCGTTCTATTTTTTTTTCCCTTTCGGAAACGTAATAGTTCATGTCTAAACTAAGCTAGGGATCGACGCGTCCATGGAAGAAGTTCAGAAACCTGGGCCGGGCACCGGAAGAATACCAACATATTGCGTACACTTGTAAAGCTACGCAGATATAAATAAGGCTTTGGGAGTTTCTCGAGGGCCCGCCAAGTTTGATCGATGGTATCTGTAAATATAACACAACATCTCTTTTTTTTTCGAGGAACACAACTACTATTAACCACGTGCCACGTTGGTAAGCTCTAACATATGCAGTGACGTCGCTTGTTTCCATCATATAGTGTCCCTCTGCAGCTCAGCGGCAGAGTAGTCACCCCTTTCACCCTATATATAAAAGGACTCGGCACCTAGCTATCCAGCTAGTTCCTCTCTCCGGCAGACCACACAGCTCCGGCACGGTGTCGTCTGAGTTCCAGGACAGCAGCCACGCGAAATCACGAACGACAGCCATGGCTGCCGCTCCCG
>LAPY01002925.1:33706-45999 GCA_000970635.1 Eragrostis tef
TCCATCTGTTGCTTCAAATTTATGAAAAAAAAAAACCGGCCAAGCATGTGCATATTGGAGTGATTTTTGCAATGATAAATAGTAGGGATGTAATAAAATAATCATGCGGGTGAATCTGAAACTCCAAATAATATATGGGATGGTTTATGCAATTTTTCGTTTATCTTTATTATTCATTCTGTACTGTCCCTATCTCATAGTGAAACGCTGGCCACCCTGTTTTCTACTTTCCAAGCAAAAAGTCACCTTGACGTGACAGCAATTCTCGAAGACTGATTTTGTGCAACCTCTTTCTTATTGAGAAAGTTCTCTCTTGTTCTTTACTTTTGAGAACACACGCCACACTGTGCCTTTTTGAGCCATTAACTTATCATTTTCTTGATAGGTTGGGTACTGATTTAATTCGACACTGGCTAGGTTGGTGAACTAAAGAAGCTAGTTGAAGAAGGAAAGATAAAATACATCGGATTATCTGAAGCATCTGCATCAACAATACGAAGAGCTCATGCCGTTCATCCCGTCACCGCAGTTCAGGTTGAGTGGTCGTTATGGTCTAGAGATGTCGAAGAAGATATAGTTCCTACTTGCAGGTATTTTACAGATACAACGCCGTATACATTTACAAAGCAGGAAGCTTTAGGCTTTTTGTGTGAATGTATCTTGTTGTCATGGTTTCAGGGAACTTGGAATCGGAATCGTGGCTTACAGTCCATTAGGCAGAGGCTTCCTTTCCAGTGGAGCGAAACTGATGGCCTCACTACCGGAGTATGATCGCCGCAAGGTGAAACTTATACTGTTCTACATACGACTGCTTCCAACAGAACTTTCCTTTGTATATCATGCATGGTAGCAAGTTAATAAATCACCATCCGATCGTTCTAAACCTTCATGGTTTTGCAGCAATTTCCTAGATTTCAACAGGACAATCTAGACAAGAACGCCCAGATATTTGAGCGTATTAGCGCAATGGCGACGAAGAAAGGATGCACTCCTTCACAACTTGCGCTGGCTTGGGTTCATCATCAGGGAAGCGATGTTTGCCCCATACCTGGCACAACCAAAATAGAGAATTTCAACCAGAATGTTGGAGCATTATCTGTGAAACTCGCAACAGAGGAGATGAAGGAGCTCGAGTCCTTGGTTGCCACAAGTGATGTGCAGGGAGACCGGTACCCTCAAATGGCCAACACCTGGAAGCATTCTGAGACCCCTTCATTGGCGTCTTGGGGCGCGTTCGGTTACCGCATTTAGACCCCTCTAAATTTTAGCACTAAAGAGAATCTTATTATTTAAGAGTACTAAATAAAGTCTAATGATAAAACCCTTTTACAGATGGGTACATCTTTGCGAGACGCATCTAATGAGCCTAATTAATCCATGTTTTGCTACAGTGATGCTACAGTAACCATCGTCTAATCACGGATTAACTACCCTCATTAGATTCGTCTCGTGATTTAGACCGGGGGTTCTGCAGTTAGTTTTGTAATTAAACTTTGTTTAAAACAAGATTTTTTTTGTTTAGACTCCTCTAAATTTACTCCACTGAAACACCGAACGCGCCCTTGGAAACCAGAGTAGAATCTCAGTTTGTTATCGTCATCAGCTGCTGTGTTCGATGCCCCTGCTCTGAATAGGTTGCGTAGCAGAAGTTTCAGGTTTCCGATGTGCTTGCACTGTAGCAACTGCCTATATAGTTGTTTCCAAATAAACGTACTGAGACTTCAACCTAAAAATGTTTGTATTTTTGAACATACGGAAGGTACAACGAACAGTGCACCCGTTCACTGATTATATGAGCACGCCATAGGTGAGATTGTATACACTCTGGGACTTTCATATTAGCGATATAGTATGCACTCTTCATACACATTCTAGGACTTTCATATTAGCAAAAAGACTCTGCAGTGTGCACGTAACAACTATTAGCACCAGAAAGCTGCGGGCAATTGACCCTGTATCTCCAACCGATTCTCCATATTTCCTCCATCCAGTTTTCACTCTATTTTTCAGCATAATCCGACCGGTCCTCCAAAACAACATCTCTATGTTCATTCATCATTTTTTTCTAATATTCTGTTACTAACATTCCAAGTTCGTCATGACATGCGAAGCAACTTCAAGATCAAATGAAGCACCTTTGACAACATCATGATATAAAGTAAAAGTTATTACAAAACAGAGCACTATTTAAACAAGTAGGCGCACACAGGCGGTACAAAAGAGAGCAAGAGGTGAACAAGTGAGCGCATAAACATTACAAAAGAACATCTTCTTAACATGTTTTTTTTTTCACCAAAGCGTTTATCAAGTACTTCCTGCTGAGATTTCTTCCAGTATTCTTGTTGGATTTCACTCATGCCACTCAAGTCCTTATTCATGACTTCGTCATCTAGTTCTCGTTCATGCAGTTCTAGCCTTTTGTTCTCGAGAGCCATTTTCTCATCCATAGGCATTTTCTCTTCATGTTTTTCTTCTCCAAAGCAATTTGCTTATCAATCTTTTTTCTTTGTGTTCTAAAGCCAGATTCTCTTCAAGCCTTCTCTGCTCCATAGCCCTTTTGTCATCAATCCTTTGTTGTTCTAGTGGTAAGAACATATCATCACGCTCCTTTCTTTTTTTTTTCTCTTTCAAGTCTTTAGATTTTTGCTTCTTAGTCCACAGCTTTTCCAATGTATCCACGTAAATTGTTCTAGCGACGCCGCCGACTGCCTGACGATAGGAAGACCTCATTGAATTGGACGAAGATGGATGGATCCGACGGTCGAGAGAGACAGAGTATTCGGGAAGGAGATGAATGGAGGTAGAATAAGACTCAGTGGGCATCAAATGAATATTAAGTGTGTTCATAGCGATGATTATGTGTGTTTATTACTCTCTTCGTTTAATTTTATAATTCATTTTGGCTCTGGGTATGAAAATTAAGAAGAAGTAAAAAAGATAGATGCACATAAAACAAGGATGAGAGCGATAAAAATAGAGACGTAGTAGAAAGAGAGAATATTGTATTAGAAAGAGGAAAATGTGCATTGAAAAGTGAGAATGACTTGTAATTTTAAAAAAGTTGAGAATGTTATAATGACTTATAATTCCGATCATAGAGAGTAAAAATTAAGGAAAAAAAATGAAAATCCACCTGTCCACGTCATCGCTGGATAGAAGCCATATATCCGACACCTGTGCTATACTCGGTCCCATATTATATCACTCCAAAGTAACGGTTCAAATTTATTACTACAAGTGGTATTATTTATTACTCTTACAAAGATAGCTTCTAGATTTCCTAGCCGGTAGGAATGAGATAGGATGGCCTGATGTCAGGAGAAGTGGACCCTTTTAGACCGGCTAAAAACGCTGGTCGGGCCGCAAAAGCCGCCCACCTCCTTCCATCTTTCTTTTTCCCTTTCTTTCCCCCCTCTTTCCCGTTCGCTCGGTGGTGCCTTGCTTTGCTTCCCCCCAATCCGGCCGCGGGGAGGAGGAGGAGGAGGACAAGGATCTGCCGCCGCCGCCGCGGGAGGGGGGCACGAATAATCTTCTTGCATTACCATTGCTGCGGTTCCGAATCGCCATTCCATTCCCCTCCCTCCGCGAAGTTTCCACTACCGGCTTGGCAGCCATGGCGACTCCGGGCGCCGCCCTCCTCCTCGCCCTGTCCGCCGTGCTGCTGCTGATGATTTCCTCCCCGGGAGCCGCGGCCACCGGCGTCTTCCAGGTGCGCCGCAAGTTCGCCACCGCCATGGCCGCCTCCTGGGCGCCGTCGACCTCCCGCTCGGTGGCCTCGGCCTCCCCACCGACTCCGGGTATGTACACCAAAGCTGGCCGCTTTCTACCTTTTCCGGGGACCTGATTTGGTTTCCGGGTGCCGCCCACCGCCGCGCAGGCTCTACTACACGGAGATCATGCTCGGGACGCCGCCCAAGCGCTACTACGTTCAGGTGGACACCGGCAGCGACATCCTCTGGGTCAATTGCATCTCCTGCGACCGCTGCCCCCGCAAGAGCGGCCTCGGGGTACGCAGCTCGCTCCCTCCGAAGCCTGCAACTTCTTCTCATCGTTGTTTTGCTCTGAGCCATAGAGCTGCTGGTTCATTTCCATGTGAATTCTAATGTTTGCGTTTCGTTCACAGCTAGACCTGACGCTATATGATCCCAAGGGCTCCTCCAGCGGGGCCCCGGTCGCCTGCGATCAGCCCTTCTGTGCGGCCACCTATGGGGGAAAGCTGCCGGGCTGCACCGCGAACTTGCCCTGCGAGTACAGCGTCATGTATGGCGACGGCAGCTCCACCACGGGCTTCTTTGTCACCGACGCTCTGGAGTATGATCAGGTGACTGGGAACGGGCAGACGCAGCCTGCCAATGGCAGTATCACTTTCGGGTGAGTCGTTTTGGTTTGTTCTGTTGTTTGCAGCAGAGTACATCTGAGCCATAAGATAATTGGATGACACACATTAGATTAGATAGACTGTTGTTCTACAGTAGCATTACGATTCATCTGTTAATTGACTCTAGATGTGAATTTATAATTTTTACGAGTCAGTATGTATGATAGAAAACACTGGTCATTTTCAATTGCATCATGTTGACTGTTATATGAACTCTAAACAGATTCTTATGCTGTTAGGTAAGACGCACATGATTATTTTTTGTTCCAGTGGTAGCTATATTTTAATTCTGGTGGGTACTCCAATTTTTAATGACCATATGAGGTGATTAAGCTGTATTCTTTACCCTCCATCTTGGCTTCTTGCTTGTGCTATCACTTTATTGAAAACTTAGGTATCAAGGTAGGTACCAAACTTTGCTGCTGGGTCATCTATATTCATCGCATGCCCCTCATTATGAAAAGAACGGTGGAACTGAGTGGGTGACAAGGATCAAATAATTAACATGTGTTGAACTGTTGATACTGTTGAGTGGGGATAAACTATCTCGGGAAAATTCCATTTTACTCCTCCAAATACCACTTTGTATGTTTCACGCCTTAAACAAAAGACTCAATTTAATCCCCGGAACAATTCAAGTTGGTCCAATATACCCCATATGAAGTTTATCTTTTTTTTTCTCGACATTCAAGTTGAAGTTGAAGCTCAAATTTTGCATGAGCGTGATGATAGTTGACACAACAAGCTATATTAAAATAATTATAACATATTTTTTCATACTATTTACATAGTTTAATAGCAATTAACGATACTTACATACAAGTGGTTTTAGAAAAAAATGTTCTAGTTATGTTAACACACTAGGTTGTCGTGTGAGCTATAATCACTTAAAATTTGAGCTTCAAATTCAAATTGTTTGCCGAGAAACAAAAAGGAAAAATCATTAGGAGGGATATTGCTACAACTTGAATTATACGAGGGAGTAAATCGAGCCAAGATTTTTTTGAGAAGTCAAACAGGGAAAGTGATCTGTACGGGGGAGTAAAATGGACTTTTTCTAACTATTTCCTTTTCTCTGTAGGTGTGGTGCTCAGCAAGGTGGGGATTTGGGGACCTCAAACCAAGCCCTTGACGGAATTCTCGGTTTTGGCCAGTCAAATACATCAATGCTATCACAACTAGCTGCTGCTGGCAAAGTGAAGAAGATATTTTCTCATTGCTTGGATACCATAAACGGTGGTGGAATTTTTGCTATTGGTGATGTGGTGCAGCCAAAAGTAAAAACGACACCATTGATAACCCACATGTATGTTAACCTTATCATATCAATTATTCTTTTGGTTGCTTTCTCATGGTGAACCTTTCTTGAAATATCTTGTATATTGTAGTCTTCCTTGCAGACTTAGGAGATTCATCGCACTTCTGTATTGAGGGTAGACAAATATTTGCATCATGTATTATTTTCTTATTGGTTCGATAATATATAGAGTAGAAAACAAACTGAAGAGTCACTGTTATTTTGCCTCCATAAAAAGTCTCAGTTTGAATTAAAGATTTTTTTTGTGTCACTCTAACATAATTATTATGGCTATTTTAGAATCTGATTGATGCATTTTACAACCCTAGTTTCAGGACTTGTGAAATGTGATGTTATGCATGTCAATGCTTAACTAACTTTATAACAGTCCATACCATTAATTCTTAATTTCCCTTTACTGCTGTACAAATTTTTATTTAGTTTCTTTCAAGTCAATTGCTTCGGGGTTTTTTTGTTTTGTTTTGTAACTGAGCTCAGACTTGATCTTGATGTAGTTTTCAATAAGTCTACTAACTCATCTTACACGACACCCCTATCTTACGGAAACTTATCTTACCTTGATAGCACCTTAAACAGCTTCAGATCTGGTGTAAATTACTGGATATAATTGCACTTGTTATATGGTATGGTGGATAACTATCACATTATTGTTTTACTGGAAACTTTCACATTGTAGTGTGCCCACGTAGCTCACTTTGCTTTAGTGAGACCTACTTGACTAACTGGTTCGGAGGGATTAACATGCTCGGTTTTTAACTGGTGACTGATCTTGACAACCATTTGTTCGGCACTTCGTTTGGCATCCAGTTAACAAGGGAAGAGACATGAGAGCTGGAAATGAGTTAACTATGAATAAAACTTGATAGTATAGGGTTTGCCAAAAAAAAATTGTTTTATATTGTACGATCTGTGGGTTAATTGTGCTATGTTCATGCCATGCTACAAGCAGATTAGTGCGTAAGGTTCATTGATGCCATTGTGCCTGTAATTCCTGTTCTTTTGTCGCCTATGGCCTCTTTCGGCATGCAATGTTTTTTTATGTTTAAATAGGTTAGAATTTTTGTGTTGATGGCAGTATTACTAGTTTTACATGAATGTACAGATTGTTTTGGTAGATATTGTTTTACTTGATATGTCATGTAACAAAGGTGGTTCCTTTTGCTGCTTTTATACCATACTAACATTTTCATAATTCTACTACACAGGCCACACTACAATGTGAACTTGAAGTCAATTGATGTTGATGGCACCACGCTACAGCTCCCAGCTCATGTTTTTGAAACAGGTGAAAAAAAGGGTACCATCATTGACAGTGGTACAACCTTGACATACCTTCCAGAAATTGTTTTCAAGTCAGTTATGCTTGCGGTATGACTAATACCCTGTGCTAATTTCTCCCTTGCAACAGAGGATTGTATGCATCTTTTAACAAATTGTTACATTTCTGAACCACTTGTAGATATTTAAGAAGCATCAGGATATAACCTTGCATAATGTCCAGGACTTTTGGTGTTTCCAGTACTCTCAAAGGTATGCTTTGTGAAGTGTCAAGATATTTAAGAAGTTTCAGGAGATAACAGTTGAAGTGCCAATTATTAATCATTTTTCATTCTAGTCTGCACTGCTTATAGTATATCATATTTATTATTTTAAGAAAGATATCACACTGAATATTTGACATTTGGCCTCTCATTTTTTACATATTGTTACATTTCTGATCCACTTGTAGATATTTAAGAAGCATCAGGATATAACCTTGCATAATGTCCAGGACTTTTGGTGTTTCCAGTACTCTCAAAGGTATGCTTTGTGAAGTGTCAAGATATTTAAGAAGTTTCAGGAGATAACAGTTGAAGTGCCAATTATTAATCATTTTTCATTCTAGTCTGCACTGCTTATAGTATATCATATTTATTATTTTAAGAAAGATATCACACTGAATATTTGACATTTGGCCTCTCATTTTTCTTCCATGAATGGACAATTTGTTTTCTGCAGCTTGCTCTGTTTTCAATTGAATTGGCACAAAGATGAATGACAACCCCATAGATAATTTACTTTTTTTTTTAATTTACAGCTGTTGTGTTTATTTCTCTTGCAGCGTAGATGATGGATTTCCAACTATCACGTTCCATTTTGAGGACGATCTTCCACTACATGTATATCCACATGAGTACTTCTTCGAAAATGGGGTAATATGGCATTTCTTTCCTTGTATATTCTATTGAGATAGAGTAACCTGTTATCCCCAATTTTTGCTGATGTACCCCACCCCTTAGATTGTTCTATTCGGTCATTTGTAAGGGTTCATTGATTGTCAGGGAGAAAGAATGTCGTTGAATATAAGAGATGTTACTCTTTTTGGATAGCAGTGCTGAAGATACTATGCTGTTACATGGGTACCCGTGTTCAGTAATTAATACTGTTGCTTTATGATTATTCAGCTTTTCTCAAGGGGGGCGCTGAAGCAAACTTTTAAGTATCAAAAAATTCGTCCCATTGTAGAGAAAGGGACAATGGTCAATAGCATGCATTCGTGTTCTATGCAACTTTGAATTTAGATCCCCATTTTATGTGTATTTTCAAAAATTTCTGATACATCCCATCACCTTTCAATTTTTTTATTCTTCAGAAGAAAAACTGGCCTAACAATTTCATTGTATATATCTATGTTTCTTCTTTTTATTTTTATAGCTGGAAAGGTTATTTTCTTTTTTGAGATAAAGTACTTTTTCTGGCCTTTGTTCGTATGGGTTCGTAATGTGTAAGCTTACTCTCACTAATGCTATAAACATACATATGGTTGAAAGTTGTTTCCAGTAGATGATGTAAATGTAAACTGCTAGTATTGTGTCAGTTCTCTTTTGTGATAGTTTCTTGTTCAAAGTATATGTGCTTCCAAAAAATATGACCATGATACTAAGGATCCATTTTTGTCTTCCGTTGGAGCAGAAGGACTTATATTGTGTTGGATTCCAAAATGGTGGATTACAATCAAAAGATGGAAAAGACATGGTGCTTTTGGGAGGTCTGCACTGCACTGCACTAGCAAAATCCTTTTTTTTCCTAATGTTTTGTTTCTGAATTTTGACTCTTATCTGTTTTTGTTTCAGATCTTGTCCTTTCAAACAAGTTGGTTGTCTATGACTTGGAAAATGAACTCATTGGGTGGACTGACTACAACTGTAAGTGCAAAAAAACATTCAGATCTGTTCACTGCAAGTTCGTTTCGTGATAGCTTGTAGCTGTAATGTTTCGTTATATTTTAATAATTTTACTCTTCCAAAATATTTTCACAAGTTAGTGAGGCCAATAAATGATAATTTATAATCTGATTAACATGTAAACTTACATGGCTTATGTTGTTAGGCAAAAATGTAAACTTACAATACTAATCTATGTGGTTAGGCAAAAATCTACACTTACATTACTTCTGCTTGTATGGTTCACAATGTACCAACGTTTTTTGGATTTTGCAAGAATTGCACATTCTGGATCCAATGTACTTGGGGCGCCTTTTGTTTCCTAATATTTTGTAATTTCAGGTTCCTCAAGCATTAAAATTAAGGATGACAAGACCGGTGCAACATATACAGTTAATTCACACAATATCTCCTCTGGATGGAGATTTCACTGGCATAAGTCTCTCATTCTGTTGTTGGTAACAATGGTGTGCATCTGTGTTATATTCTAACTCCAATGTACAACACGAACACTGATGAAATTGCATTCCATTTTTATTCTTTTCACACAGAAGAAAGTAAGGCTTTAGATTGTAATCTCTTAACCACGAACAACAATTAAAAACCTGATGTTGTACACTACACAGTCAGTTGTTCTATGATTCTTCTTTCTGTTGTTTGCGAAACATTAATGTTTGTGTTTCAAAAAAGAAAAAGAAAAAGAGAGAGACATTAATGTTTGGGCATTTCTTGTGGGGACAACTGAGATGTCTGTCGAGTATATTACGACGACATAGGGCCTGTTTGTTTTTGTTGGCTTTGTAATTTCGGGGACGAACACACGCTCCCCCTCACACGTTCTATCTTTTAACACTTTCTGTTATTAATTGTTGATGAATTGCATAAAATTACAACTATTTGTGTCAAGGTTTCAGAAAACTATAACTTTTGAAACCTATTTCAGAGAACTACAACTATTTTGACCATGAGTTTCAGAAAACTATAACTTTTGCTTCTGCCCTACATGTCAATCTCAGCTTTACAACACTACCACTTGTAAGGCTGATATGTGGGACTGAACACAAAAGTTGTAGTTTTTTAAAATAAGTTTTAAAAATTATAGTTTTTTGAAATTTTGACACAAGTAATTGTAGTTTTGTGCAATTCACTTTTAATTGTTTAACAACGGGCACATAAACAGCTGCCTCTCAAAAATATGTTTCTTTAATGTAAAGATGCTTTCATTAAATCGGAGGTGTAGCAGAATCGCGAGCAACTATCACACGAATACAATCAGAAAGATTGTCTAACATTGGGATCAACCTCCTGAGCAGACACATACCGAAGCGCCGCATGTTCGCGCTCTACATCATTACATATTCGACTGTTATGAAAAACATTAACAAGCAGAAATCCGAACGGAGCATTAGCTTGATCTCCGTGGCAATAACTCATTCAGGCGCTCGACGATCATACGTATTCGAGAGTGCATGTTTAACATCATTGCATCCGTCTCGACTTGGATGGAGAACATTCCAAGGTCCGTCGCCGCCTTCACCGCTTCAAAGCATGCCAAAGAGCTCAGCATGGAAGTATGGAACGGGAGCCCTCGCGCGGCTCTGATCACATCACCTTCATGATCTCTAATCACATATTCCCAACCCCTCCAGTCTTTGCCTCCTGGTGAAAACTTCCGTCGTTGTTTATTTTCAGGTTTCCAGCACGTGGTTTCTCCTAGGTTTCCTTCCTCTTCGGCTGCGCTTCACGTTCTTGGCCAGGTGCTTGGTGAGTTCAGATGCGAAGCACTCCACATTCTGTGCTAGCCATAAAGAAGTTCGCCTTCTTTCCTCTTATACTTCCTTCGTTCCAGAATAATTGATGTTTTTAACTTTTAGATATCATGTTTAACCGTTCGTCTTATTAAAAAAATTATGTAAATATTATTTATTTATTTATAACTTGTTTTATCTTTGACAATAATTTAATCATGATATTTTTCTTTTAGTATTTATACAAATTTTTTTAATAAAACGGATGGTCAAACACGATGTTTAAAAATGAAAAACATCGGTTATTCTAGGACAGAGAGAGTATTATTCTATTTTTCTCATCCAGCCATGTCCACGACAGTATGATCACTTTCAGTTGCAGGTCTCAAGTGTTTTCTAGGAGTGATTCCTCAAGCGAACTGCCTCGCTCTAAAAATGACTCGTTAGAGGGTTGCCTCTGGTAATCCATCTCTAGTGGCGGGTGGAAACTGGGGCCTCCCAACATTGTATAGGTAGTGGAGGGGTGTTATACAATTATAGTACGGTTTAAGGGAGAAACGTTTGCAATCTTATTTCGACGACATGTGTGCGGATGGCAAATCTCATTTTAAAACATATTATGTTGTAAATATTCTTTTTTTAGATGATGTTGGTGTTTAATTGGTCTTATGTGTTCCCTGTTTGCTTGTACCGCTGTTTCTCTAACAAATAATGGCGATTCCTTAAGCTTTTCTCCCCATTGTAAACTACTTTTTAGAGTGAAACGAAAATAAAATCTGTTTCCAGTGAGCCTGGCCCGTGAGAAACGGAAATGAAATCCGTTTCCCGCAAGCCAGGCTCTGCGCCCCTTTTGCACATGCCGGGCCAGGCCTAAGTCACCATGCAGGCAACCAAACGCATCCAGGGAGCCAGGCCGGCCCATATGCAGCATACCAAACACGTCCATAGTGTCCCACCACTTTCTATGTTTGTGTAACTTTTCCATGAATTGAAGAGCTATCATGGCCATGGCTATTCTGACTTCTGAGTCGAAATAGGAACTACGAGTGCTCCAGCAAATGAATTACAGGAAAAAAAATCGGTGCTCCAGCAAATGAATTACAAAAAAAAAATTCGCATCACAGTGCATACCCTCAATTGGCTCCCTTAATTTGACAGAATTGGAGCACCAAAGACCGGGGCAGTTGCAGAACAAACTGGCCTAAATATAGCAAGGCGTAGTAAGTTATGAGGATCTACTGGTTCTTGCTAGAATTAGAATCTGCCTATTTTTTTTTCAATTAAACTTTACCTCGTGGCATTTAAAGTCCAGAATCACTCAATCAGAAGTGCCGTTTTTTAGGCCAGCGCGGAGTTGCTGGTGCACGCATCCAAGAATCCCTCTGCCGGCCGGTCCTGGACCACACCACTCAAGTCTCAGTGAGGTGAGGTGGGAGGACGCCACCCGTCTCGCCGTCCGTCCGTCCGTCGCCTTCCCGAACGACCAACCAACTCAATTTTCCTCCTGCGCCGCGCCCGTGCCCACTTGCTTGCTTCTTCTCCTCTCGCTTTCCGCCAGGGACGATCCTGCTGCCGCGAGTTTGCCTGGGCCACACATACATCGCACCCCCGCCATTCCGTACACCAGCAGCCGCAGCAGAGGAGAG
>LAPY01002926.1:34082-46216 GCA_000970635.1 Eragrostis tef
TGACTCAGAAGCAGGAACCTTTCTGTTCTGTACTGCTCGGCTGACACGGCATAGGATGCAGTCCACTTGTAACGTCAGTGACATGCGACACTGGCCTATGCAACGTGTCGCAGCCATGTCATGCATGACTTGAGCTCTCTCTTGCGCCAGCTTCTTGCACCAAGAAAAGTCAGCTCCCTATGAACTTTATACCTACTTACTACCTCCTAGCGTGCACACATGTACTCTGATCATTCTTCAAAGTTGCTTTTATTTATTAAGGAATACTGAGTTCAGTAAATAAATTTTGGTGTTCTGTTTTATTTTGACAATTCAGGCACCACCACAATGGAAGGTGGGAGGCACGGATTGGGCGAGTCTTTGGGAACAAATACCTCTACTTGGGAACATTCGGTATGGATATCCTTACTATTCCTTGGGTACCAATAGCCTCATGCTCTTCGCTCTTCTTTCTGCCAACATTTGATTGCCGCCCTTGTTTGTTGTAGAATTGTCCTACTTACTACTGTAAGGACTACCTAACTTTAACCAATTTTTATGATGGTTGATCAACCTAACTTGTACACAATTGAATGGCTTGTATTTCTTGTTTCCCTTCAATGCAGATTTGACAATTGACACTTCCCTTACTATTCTGTACCACTCCAACATGGGTGTTCCTAGGTCCAAACAACATTTTCTTTTGAGTAAAAAATAAATTCAAATACACTTGCTATCAAATCAGATCAGGGTACAGGAGCATAATGTTGATGCAATTTTCTGGCACAAGTTGTCCTTTTCTTGACTACCAAGATCAAGACCACAAGACCAAGATACTATGCTGTAAGCAATCCCTAGAAGATTGATTCCACAGTTTGCCCTAAAATACAAGGCCAAAACAGGCAAACTGCTGGCTAATTAGCAGCCAAAACTACATGACTTCCAAACGCATGTGACATGCACGTGATGGGTGTAGTCACCTGCCATGCCGGTGCTTGTAGTGGTAATAATAAGATGGTGCCTAGGGATCTTCAATTGCTCAGCACTGCAGGCCTTTTCTTTTAACTGCTTTGTGACTAAGCACCAGCAGCCGGTGATCGCGTCACGTGCATCAAGCATGACCTGCTAGATCAAGATTCAGGATCCAAATTACAAATGTATTATCACCGCTAGCACCATCACAAAATAGTGATTGTTTTCCTAGTTTAACTTTTAGGTACATGCAAGGAGATTTTTATTTGTCCAGACACGGGCATGTGCAAGTAGCAAGCAGATCACAGTCCACTCAAGCAACCATAGTTTGAAATTCATCTCTGTATCTGAATATCTGATCGTTTCCTGCATCTAGTGTTCTCATATATAGAATATCACAGTCGAATCTGAATATCTGATGGCCTCCTCCAAACAGCCATATAGTTCACAATATTTGCTTTGTCGAATACAAACCGTTATTTTAACCTAATAAAACGCATTATCTCGAAGGAAGGGTATTCTCTTATTCAGATATAAACATTTTTTTTTCTGTTTCTACAGATACTCAAGAGGAGGCAGCCAAGGCCTATGATCTTGCAGCCATTGAATACCGAGGTGCCAATGCTGTAACCAATTTCGACATTAGCTGCTACCTGGACCACCCCCTATTACTGGCGCAACTACAACAGGATCCCCAGGTGGTGCCAGCACACAACGAAGAAACTCAACCTGACCAAAGCGAAAATATTGTCCAAGAGCCCGACTCAGGTGAAGTCCAAGAGCCCGATTCAAGTGAAGTCCAAGAGCCCGAGTCAAGTGAAGCAAAGACGCCTGATTGCATTGAAGAGCCCATCAGCACGGTTGACGACGGCATCGAAGAGAGCTTGTGGAGCCCCTGCATGAATTACGAACTGGATACCATGTCAAGATCTAACTTCGGCAGTTCAATCAATCTGAGCGAGTGGTTCAACGACGCAGCCTTCGATAGCGATATTGGGTGCCTATTTGAGGGGTGTTCTGCGGCCGATGAAGGTAGCAGTGATGGTGTAGGTCTGGCAGATTTCAGTTTGTTTGATGAAGGTGATGATAAGCTGAAGGATATTTCAGACATGGAAGAGGGCATACATCCTCCAAAAATTATAAGTGTGTGCAATTGAGCACCCTGTCTCGTGCATGGCTGTCTGTCTCGATGAGATATCCAAGGAGGTTTTGACGCTTCAGGTGCAGTGTCCGTCTTGGGTATACTAATTTGTCTTATGCCACTGCTGCATAGAAGCTGGACTTGTAGGTGCCTGCTCAAATGGGGACTCAGCCAAATGGAGTTTCATGTGTTCCTCCCCCATGCCCAGAGGAAATCCTCATGGCATTCAGTTTGGCATAAAACAAGTGTATTACTGTTCTTTAGTTCTTTCAATTGCCCCCAAGGTGGTTGTTAACCGCAAGAGATTTTCTCACTTAGCCTAGATTCACTAATCATATTAGGTTTTACAAGGCTGTAATTCTAGTACACCCAGATTAAGCTGTTAACAAATGATTTCGCTTGATTTGGTCATTCTTTATGAGTGCGGATCAACGGCACCAAATCTCTCAAAAAGTTACCAGCTAAGTGCCAGTCTCTGAAGGTTCGTGAGCGAGATAGCAGGCCACACTGTCTTCTGTAGAGACAATTTCAGACACATATCATCTCTAGCTCGATGTGACTCAGCTAGTGGAAGAAGCCATAACAACTAATTTACAAGTCTAGCAAATAAGTTCCTAGTTCCGATTACTAACTGAACCACCTAAAACTGCTGTGATCATTGGTCAACACAGTTCATACATCGACCACTATAATCAAGCCAAAGCCTGATTCTCTAGTTAGCTAGTTCTCTAAATCACCTACGTTGCAATCACACCCCAAATGCTGCAGCTGCTCCCATGCCTTTTCAAACCCTTCCTTCGATGCATGCACAAAATGCCAGCATCCAGACCACAGCTACCCATGGCCAACACCACCCAGACCATTTGTTGGCCGCTCCTGAGATGTCTGACCCAAACACCACTCCTGAGATGCCTGACCCACTTGCGTTCAGCACAGGTGATCCAGAATCAGAATCGGATGCCCTGGTTACAGGGCTACTGGATGACGACGTTGATGGAGTATTAGAAGTGGATGCAGGATTGTACCCAACAGTAGAGCTGCAAAGATGGAACATTAGCTTCACATGCACACGCAAACAGTGCCTTGTTGTCACAATGCAGCTATTATTATTTTCACCTTGATGACGACGACGCATAGATGCAGCTCCCTGACCCTGCAAAGAAGATAAAGACATAAGATTGTTCAGAATAATAATCTGAAAAAGAAATGCTTCTGACTGTTCTACCTAGAAGCAGGGAAAGAGGACATCATTCTTACTCGGATTAGCATTGATGAGCATTGCTGTCCCCCCAAAGTCACAGCTGGAAGGTGCAGGATTTCTCTGGTAATAGCTGTTGAAAGCGTAAGACGCATGGGCCTGGAGGGTATTTGGATAGTAGCATCTCCCTGATGTCTGAATCGCTGAACAATCTGCTCCTCCTATGCCGCATGCATAGTCCAACGCATTCTGGAGTGCAGCTTCGGTTGAGCCAGCAGCCTTGACCACACACCAGACTTGCTGCCCTGACGCAGATGGCGTTGTGATTGGAGCAGGAGGTGCTGTTGGGTTTGACACTACTGGGTTGGTCAATGGTGCAAATGGAGGGAATGTCGACGGTGTGGTGACTGCAGGATTGGTGACCGGTACATTTGGTGAGGAGGTTGAAGGTGTTGGCAGTGGATATATAACTGGAACTGGAGTGGTGGAAGAAGGGGGAATGGTTGAAGGGGCTGTTATGGGTGTGGGCAGAGGGTTCAAGGAAGGGATTGTGGTGGTAGGGTTCGTCGAAGGCACGGTAATGATCGTTGGTGTTGGGTTTGTAGAGGGGACAGTGATGGGGGGAGTTGTCGGATTGGTTACCTGAACCGGATTCAAATCATCATGGACAATTTGTTTACCTGCACAATGATTGTAATTGGTTAGCCAAGTGTCACTCATGATTCATGAACATAACTAAACTCCTATGTCTATATCTATCCTGATAGATTACCTCATATCAGGTATAGCTCTAATTAGGGCGCTGAGTATGCAAGATACATGATGAACAGATGATTAATACGTACAGTAAAGAAAATAATGGAACACATTTTACAAGGGAAACATGTTTCTGGTCCATCAGTCGATACCGTAGGCTCTCCCAAACAACAAAATAGGGAATATCTAGCTCAAGATCACTTAAATGCCACATACTGGACATATGTCAGGCAAAACAAACAACTCTTGTATTGATATAGTTACGCATCCTCAAGATCTTACACAGTTTCAACTTATTTCTCTCTGCATTTTTGTATGCATATGTTTAAAAGTCTTGGCGAATAGATGAAATCATTTCAGAGATGCAAAGTGCTTTCCTGCCAGGATCTTTAATTATTGACACAATGTCCTAACAGCCTATGAGTGTATCCATTATTTGGGAAAAAAGAAGAAGGAAAAACTGATGCCTGTTGAATGTGTTTATCTCAAAATATTATGCCCAACTTGAATGTTAATGACAGGTGGATACAACTTGTGATAAGCTGTATTGAGACAGTGAAATTTTCAGGTAACGTCAGTGGGCATTTATTTCCTACTTTTATCCCAACACCAGTTATTAGACAATGAAATGCCCTAACTATTTCTGTTAGACGCAGAAGGCTTATCAAGTCTTCTCAAGAACTCCATGCCCTACCTGTTTCTGTCTCAAGAACTCCATGCCCTACCTGTTTCTTATTTTGTTTTCTGATGATTATCTGGTTTCTCAGAAGCCTCATGTTGGGAGTTGAAAGAACAAATGAAATACTTACGACCTATCAGCCAGGGTTGGCGCAAATGGTAAAGCAGGCTAAATCAGCAACCTTCTCTGTGCAAATTGTTCTGATAATAAGGCTACATTCAAAATGCTAATATCATGGTTCAGAATCAGGGTGAAAGATATCTTGGTTTGCCGGCTAATGTGAGCAAAAGTACAGCTATGTCAGATTCGTTTGTTGATGCGAGTCAAAAAAAGATTCGTTTGTTGATGGGAGGAAAAGACTTTGGCACAAGCCGGGAAACTTTGGTTAAATCAGCTGCTCAGGCTATACGTACTCATTCCACGAGTTGTTTTGAATTTTCAGCTGCTACTTCCACAAAGAATAGTTCATCGATCACAAGTTATTTATGGGGTAGTTCTAAGAATAGTCACAAGATTCACTAGAGTAATGCGGTGCCTAAATGGTAGGAAGTAGTTTTACTTAAGAATTGTTGTGGCATTTGACAATGACATTGCTATGCATGGAAAGCAAGGATCACGGCTTCTAATAAAGCCTGGTTTGGCCAATCACTATATGCAAACTAAGTGGATTAGCCACCTCCTGGAACTATCAAGGTGACTGTCGATGGGGCTTTCAATGGGTAAAATGATTTCTGGAGCGACAAGAACGATATTCATAATGCTTGTGACTTCAGGGTGAGGGCAGCCTCCACGAAATGGTAACAATCAATTCATAATGCACTTATGGCTAAAGCGATGCATGTTGGGATGGGGTAATCGTCGAATGAGGTACTCTAGATGCGATCATGGCAACTGATTACTAGGATCTGGTCTGGTCCATCTTTGGCTCTTTGCTGTTCTATAGGAGGGCACAGGGCTGTTGTTTTGACTATTCTCGTGCAAATCCAAGAGCTTAGCAGGATTTGCAATTCCTATGATATTGTTTTCATAAAACGGGATGCCAGTATGGCAGCCCCCGCTGTATGTCGGGTTGTACTTGGTTGAATTAGGTGCCGGCCTTCATTGTAACCTGCATTCAGGATGACTCCTATCTTGCAGATTAATAAAGCTCAAATCTATTGTATCGCTTAAAAGAAAAAAAAAAGAAGGATCCCTCAAATGCCTGCAGCCGCAACTAGTACTAGCAGCACCAAACAAGTAGTTATTGTGGTCTCATTATCCAGATTCTCTGATAAAATGGAGCAAATTAGGCTGCCCATCCCCGATTTGGATTTTGGACAGCCGAGGCAGCAGCTACATTACTATGTCCACTAACATTGAACAAATAAATGAACAGAATATGGGGATGTTCTTAGATAGATCCAAGCAACGCTTAAAGCTACACAGCTACTCGATCCAGTTCCAATTACACAGAGGTCAGGAAGAAAGAAGCGAGATGCTAGAGGAGGGGAGTGGGTAGACAGTGTGGATACCTGCAGCAGCGCAGCAGGGAAACTCATGAAAGGGGAAGGGGACTAGGAGGCTGTGGAGGAGGAAGAGCAGCACCGTGCTGCTCCTGGCCATGCTCCCCGCTCCTGTCCCGGCAAGCACAGAGAGGGATTTGACGAGGAATGAAGAAATGGAGTGGTGCTTGTGCCGCTGGGTGTGCGAGTGGGAGTGGTGTGCCTGCTCACCATGCAAAAAAAGCGAGAGGGGGTCCCTCTGCCCTGTCGGGTGGAGCGGGTGCTTGTCAGAATGTTTTTGCGCCCCGAGAGAAGAAAAAGCGCAACGGGCAGTGGGGAGGGAGACGAAAGCAGAGTGGAGTGAGACTGACTGAACTAGAGCTTGTTTTACAAAAGAAAGACTGAACTAGAGCTGTTTTTAAAAAGAAAAAGACTGAACTCGAGCTGCAATAAAATAATTCTTAACGCTTCGTCTATCTATCTGGTGCTCCAATCGCCCAATACCAATCAACATGAGAAGGCAGCAGCAGTGTTGAGGCGATGCTAACGCTGACGTGTATAAGTACTCAAAACCTGAGTGAAACCTGAGTGTTCCAACAGATTGACAACCAATGTTACTCATCCCATAACCTTAATCTTCGTCGCCTTTCTCGTTCTCGACCATTTTTATCGTCACTGCCACCGCTTGCTAACCAACATTATATATGAAAAAAAATATCAGAGGGAATATATTGCAAAGTGCGATCCCGTTGCATCTTTTTTCCCCTCTAGATTCCAACGACATGTATTCTTAGCAAAGACGTGTAACTAATATTCCATGCAAATGTCACATTTTTTCAGAAGAAATAATTTTCCCCAGAGAAATATTTAGAATCAAATGTGACCCGTTGTCCAATAAATAAATAAAAACCAATGCAAAAAAGTTGTCTGAGCAAATTTCAAGGTCAGACATGAAGTGGGGCTTTATAATTTACATTATAACCAATATACAAAGTATTAAATATTGAACATCCAGTAAAAGAATGAACTGCATACTTAAGAAACTATCAACAGGTAACTATTGCTTTCCGGTGAAGAACATACAGGCTACCTTTTTAACATTGTAAATGACGGCATGTTTTGTACACTAGAAATGCCCTCGATAGCAAGCTCTTGCTCTAACTGAACTCGTGTAGACTTCAGAACCTCCTGATGAAAACACAGATATTCAACTCAACAAGGTGTAATTGAGAACCTTTAGTATGCAGCGAAAAATATCTTTGTTGAAGAACGCTTACATTGAATTCCATGTAACTAGCTCGCCTTTCGAGCCATTGAGCATCAAGCATCTGAAATGCTACACAGAAAAGGTTATCGAAAGCTGCATCATCGTCTTCAAGTAGCCGAACAAAGTACAGAGCTGCTTTTGTACTCATATTCCCTACAGAGAGCGTAAGAGATAAGCTGAAGCTATACATAGATTGCCCACTTTATGTGCAAACTCCAACGCCAGTGGAGGAAAAAATAACCTGAATGAACTACATCTTTTTGCACTTATTGTTTCAATCACCTGATTGTAAATCCAGCATTTGCATTAACATATAAGATACATTTACCCCAGCTGCTGCAAAAGGGTATTCCCATTCAGCTCTCTTACCATACGCCTTATGCAGTAGCCTATGAAAGGAATCCTGCATGTAAAAAGCAACTACAGAGTGTTAACACAGCTGAGTACCCACTAACATCCAATTTATAGAGTAAGGGTCCATGATGATGAATAGAAACATACTGGATAATTTCTGGCAAAATATATTAGATTCTCCAAGGACATGAACCCACCTGCCCTGCAAGCATTTGACAGTCAACAAAATCATATTGGTTCAAGCAGTGTATACATGGCAACATTTTAATCATGAAACGACATCACTAGCGAACTGAACCTAAAATCAGTTGCTGGATCAGAGTTCTGCCAACCCATCTCCTTCCAAAGATCTGACTTTAGAGGAGGAAGTTCTCTGTCAGGATAAGCCAACCTCCATAGTTCTTTCAGAGCATCCTGTAACAGAAAAAAAAAGTAAATCTAAATCACGTTTCCTTTTTTGGTCACAAGTATCAACATCATTTTAAGATAAAAATTGGCATTCACTTGGTAATAAAAAAGAAGACATAAAGGTAAACATAGAATAAGAACCTGATGCTTGAAAGAGCTGCTGTCATATGGCACATCTAACCTTTGTCTCAACAATTTTAATCTTTCTTCCTAAAATGTAAGTGAAACTGTCACAAATCATAACAATAGGGTCAAAACAAAGTTGCAAATTAAATACTACTTAGGTGGCATACGCCCACAAGGGGTACCTTCATTACTCATGTTGGAACAACTACATGGAAACCCTTACAGTATTTAGGATTTGAAACAAATTCCATGTAAAGGCAGGGAGGCCACAAAACAGAATAAAATTTCCACACAGTCCCCAATTTCCTGTTTGACGCATGTCAGCATCCACCGGAGAAAGTAGTCGGACAAATCAAATAACACATTCCCTCAAACAAAAACAAACACATGTGACGTCAATACACCAACATTTTTGTTCATGATAGATAAACATGTGTCTTCACAAGGCAAAGAAAGGAGAGGGCACCAAAGGTGCTGAGTCTGCTGACTTTATGCATCAACCAACTCATCCAAGATCTTAAGCTATTAGGGGACTATAGGATATTTCTACTCGTACTAATATCAAAATATCTCAACGATAACACACTGCTAATTTCTAAAGTATGATTTCATGGCACAAATCACATCTCTTTTTTGTAGATAGAGTCTTCCATATGAAATTGGATCTTTTGCAAGTACCACCATACCTGTATTGGGGTCAGATTAATAGGAACAGTCTGTCCATTTTGTGAACTCTGGATAGCAGATGAGCGACCAAAGAGTCTTGCCAGCAAAGATCCAAAATCAGTAATGACATTTACTGCATAGAGAATAGTGGAGTTTTTCAGAAGAGTGAAACTTCAAATGACGGGAATGCCAATACCAAACACAACATATTACAACAGTGTTGAGTTTCAGCACAAATAAAAGAAAAATAAATAAATGCTGCAGGCACAATGAAATTCTCAGCCAGAACTATTCCATTATCATAAAAAGAAAATAAATCCTCAAATTAGAGGATCTAGTTGCTTCTGCATTTTCAATTCATATCAATACCTACCTTGTCCATGATGTCCCAAGCACTATGAGATAAATAAATATAAGAAACATAGATGTTTTCAGAAACATCATCACCCAAGTGATAGGTCATATGCACTTGTCGAAAGATAAAGAACTTATCAAATAGCAGCATGTTCTTTCATATACCATGGATAAGTACCTATCTTTCTTGTTGATTGAGCAATAAAATTTGATAGAAGATGCAACCAACGGAGGCACTCACGTCTTGTCCAGTCCCAAGAATCTGACCGTGAAGCAGCTTCATATATCTTGAAACAATAAAGAAAGGGCCTGCTGAGAATGAAATAAGCACGAACAAGGCGTCAGTCGATGACTCAAGAACGAACCTTGGGTTTATCTTCATGGGGAGTATTTTCTAGAAGAGGTTCTGTTGTGGAATCCGATATTGTTGTCTCCATAGTTTTTTCACTAGTTTTGTCACAAATCATAACAATAGGGTCAAAACAAAGTTGCAAATTAAATACTACTTAGGTGGCATACGCCCACAAGGGGTACCTTCATTACTCATGTTGGAACAACTACATGGAAACCCTTACAGTATTTAGGATTTGAAACAAATTCCATGTAAAGGCAGGGAGGCCACAAAACAGAATAAAATTTCCACACAGTCCCCAATTTCCTGTTTGACGCATGTCAGCATCCACCGGAGAAAGTAGTCGGACAAATCAAATAACACATTCCCTCAAACAAAAACAAACACATGTGACGTCAATACACCAACATTTTTGTTCATGATAGATAAACATGTGTCTTCACAAGGCAAAGAAAGGAGAGGGCACCAAAGGTGCTGAGTCTGCTGACTTTATGCATCAACCAACTCATCCAAGATCTTAAGCTATTAGGGGACTATAGGATATTTCTACTCGTACTAATATCAAAATATCTCAACGATAACACACTGCTAATTTCTAAAGTATGATTTCATGGCACAAATCACATCTCTTTTTTGTAGATAGAGTCTTCCATATGAAATTGGATCTTTTGCAAGTACCACCATACCTGTATTGGGGTCAGATTAATAGGAACAGTCTGTCCATTTTGTGAACTCTGGATAGCAGATGAGCGACCAAAGAGTCTTGCCAGCAAAGATCCAAAATCAGTAATGACATTTACTGCATAGAGAATAGTGGAGTTTTTCAGAAGAGTGAAACTTCAAATGACGGGAATGCCAATACCAAACACAACATATTACAACAGTGTTGAGTTTCAGCACAAATAAAAGAAAAATAAATAAATGCTGCAGGCACAATGAAATTCTCAGCCAGAACTATTCCATTATCATAAAAAGAAAATAAATCCTCAAATTAGAGGATCTAGTTGCTTCTGCATTTTCAATTCATATCAATACCTACCTTGTCCATGATGTCCCAAGCACTATGAGATAAATAAATATAAGAAACATAGATGTTTTCAGAAACATCATCACCCAAGTGATAGGTCATATGCACTTGTCGAAAGATAAAGAACTTATCAAATAGCAGCATGTTCTTTCATATACCATGGATAAGTACCTATCTTTCTTGTTGATTGAGCAATAAAATTTGATAGAAGATGCAACCAACGGAGGCACTCACGTCTTGTCCAGTCCCAAGAATCTGACCGTGAAGCAGCTTCATATATCTTGAAACAATAAAGAAAGGGCCTGCTGAGAATGAAATAAGCACGAACAAGGCGTCAGTCGATGACTCAAGAACGAACCTTGGGTTTATCTTCATGGGGAGTATTTTCTAGAAGAGGTTCTGTTGTGGAATCCGATATTGTTGTCTCCATAGGTTTTTCACTTGTTTTGTCAGTGTCGGCGCTGAACGGCCTCCTTTTTATAGCTTTTGAGGCCATACTAGTTGACACTATGAATCATGCCTGCCATGTAAGAGATATAGAACAATATCACTATAGATCACCTCAAAGTGTAGTACATTCAAACCAACAAACCAATAGAGAGCAACATCAAGCCAGCAAGCAACATTACCCCCCAAAACTAAATTAAACCAACCAAAGTACAGAGAATGGTATCACACAAGATTTGACGTTTCTCTGTATGTCTACAAACCGAAAGGGCCAGTTGTTGGGACAAAATGTAAGATCAGCAGAGTGTATAACTAGTCATTCAACAAGCCGTCCACTGCAAAAGCCATCGAATTTTACGCCCAATCAAAGGAAGTGCTGGAAACAAATTTTCACTAACCCGTCCCTAATTGCCATTGAACGTTGCAAGATTAGCCTAGGATTAACCATATGGGGGGCAAAAAATTGGTTTTTCGGGCCAAAATCTAGGGGAATGGAATCCTATCTACCCAGTTGACATGAAATTGCTCCAAGAAACAAAAGCAATGGTATCTGGCGACATTGCATCAGCTGCCCGCGGTTCGCTTACCTCGCCAGTCGCGATTGAGAGGGTGTTTGCCACCCGATTGAGACCCGGTCCTTGCCTTCCCCGCGCTATATTCCTCCACCTGCTCGTCCGAAGGTGGCGGAACGGAAGGTCAGAGCAGAGGGGCTGGCATCAGAGATCCGCACCGGCACGGCGCTGCGATCTGTGCGGAACTGTATTTTCATTCGTTGCAGGGGTGTTCCTGCCAAAACTTCAAGGCATGCCCCTCCTACCGCTTCACTGACTGATGCTCGCCGGGGCCCACCCGTAAAGTGTCAAACGGTCAACCACCATTCAAGCCGGCCGCTGACCGGCTGACGCCACCAACCCGGTCGGTCGCGCC